>JAHWXV010064058.1:0-17278 GCA_024586415.1 Phrixothrix hirtus | reverse complement strand
TTTTCGAAACGTTTAATTTTTATTAAAGTTACACAGTTTATCCAAAAATTGTTTTAATTATGAATAATAACTGTGAAAGTTTCCATAAATATTTGAATATTTATTAGTTAAAATAGGAACATAAACATAGTCAATAAAGGAGTACCTTTGAATTCTATGTCAAATAAATTGAACAAATACCAGATACCCTGGGGTGTACTTAAATATAGGCGAGTAACGCTCGGCTCCCTTCTAAATACAATTTTCAATTGCTTGCTATTGTATATTAAATTGTTAACATGTTAGTAATTAAACAACACGTAGACATTGTGAAGATCAATTTGCTACTATTTCAAATATTTGGTTTTTCATTCATCACTATATGCCAACGCGTCCGGGTATGCAAGTGTCGGTCACGAAGATTAATAGACCGGTACAGTTTCATTTTTTCAATGTGAACATTTACCTTGTTTTTACAGCTTCTATACAACTGATTGAATTCTGCTCTACCTTGCTGTTTTCTTCATACGAATCCGAACCATCAGAAACACGGCAATATTATAATTTTCTGAAACAGTTAGGTTACGTTTTTAATAGAATTAATAGATTGCCGACATTTCAAATATATATTTTTTCTATATGAGATCATTCTCAGTAGTGCACTTTGAACCAGAACTACAAAAATCTTCCCACGGTTTGTTTTCAGACGACATTTCTTTATAACGTTTTAAACCTGACATACATTAATTGTTGTCTTGAAAATGCTCTGTATACGGAACCATATGGTTCTAACAGCAATGCATGAACTGTACTTGAAACCATCTTGCTCTGTTCATTGTACGGCCATCTATTGATAGTATAGCAGATACTTAAAGGTAATCATGTGAAGTTTATGAGGAAGCGTTTTCTGTAAAAAACGATTTTTATTCAAAATGTCGCTTGGAACCTTATGATTCTCAGCCCACGATTTGTTGATTATTTGTTTTTGTTTTAATTTTAATATGCGTATAAAGTAAAAACATATCTTGTCAAAGTCATGGCAACAGTTAATTTCACGTTTTATAAAAGCAATAAATTAGAATTTAATTTGAATCAACATTGTGTACGTAGAGCACTCCCATTTATTTTATGTTAATTTTAATATCTTTTTTAGTATTTTGTTTAATTTAATTTTGCTTCAGAATTTAAAATACGCATTTTGAAATTTTAATTTAATTTTACAGTCAAACCCAGTGGATATGCCCACTTTACACAAGTTTTCTACGAAAATTCACATTCTAAATTCAACATATTAACGCAACAATTCATTAATGACTTTCTGATCATTTGTTAAAATAATAAGTGCAGCTTAGAACATTTGAGAGAGTTTAGTTAAATATTAAATATAATGCATTTTAGCAAAATTGCTATTACTTTTCTGGCAATACAAATTTTGTAAAAATCTTTAGCTATGACACATACCTCGGGAATTATTCAAATTTTAAAAAAGCATCGCCTAATGTAATACTAAATAAAGGAACATACGACGTAGACAAATGATTATAAGTCTATATACGACGTCGCAAGACTCTGTTGTACCAGCTGGCTCGTTCGATGCCAAAGAGGGATCGAGGTTAGCACAACGCAGGTTAGCTTCCAATAAAGAATAAGAATAAGAATAGGAATAAGAATGGGCACAAGCCGTTCGCAGAATGGCAGAGGCAATACATACCTGAACGACAAGGCGTGTGGTGTACATATTCTACCCTAAAGTTCTTCAAACTGTAGCATTGGTCCAGCAGCCAGAAGTTTCACCTAGCTGGAAAAAGTGTTAGGTCAAGCTGTTCGTCGAAAATAACTCAACATAGATAAGTAACAACGGTAGTTATTTCACCAAACTGATGAAGTCAACATATAAAAGTATTGTAATTCAACAAAAGGGCGTTAAGTACTCTTAACATGACAAAGTGGAATTTATGTCCTCGTAGGGATGCACACATCAAACAAGAGTTACTGAATTTTGCCTTTTAAGGATTAAGGCTAACATAATATTTGATAATTGTTCTAATAATGCTAACAATATAACAAAGTGAAATTTATGTCCTTTTAGGGACGCATACATCAAGCAAAAGTTACTGAATTTTGTCTTTTATTAAGGGTAACATAATATAGTAATTAAACATTCGCACATCGTATATCAAATGATAACAAATGACTCTAAATAGCAACTACGTCTTACCTGGACGCGAGTACATAAAAAGCATCAAATTAAATTAAATGAGAAATAAGGCGTTACTAAGTCATAATACACTATCAGCGTAAGTAATAAAACGAATTTACCTAAAACAATTAGACTGATGGTCCATTTGCGACGGTTTCGTTCTCGAGTATAAACTAAGCATAAGCATAAATATCTATTCAAATAACTGGATTTTAAATTAATTAAAAGTAATAAGCAATAACGAATCAAATAAATTAAAAGGTCTTCACCCAAATGTATATTTTATTTTAGTAAATTGGCAATTGTTTCGGCAGTTTAACTTATAAAAGTAATACCATCATCAGAATTATCAAAAAAAATAAAATTATTTATTTATTAAATTTATTATTTTAATTTCAAAAGTTTCATATTAATTTCTATATCGTTATTGTTCATTTTATAATTTATTATAGTGTTATATTTGTAACAAAAAGTAATTTTGTTTGTTAATTCTGATGATGGTATTACTTTTATAAGTTAAACTGCCGAAACAATTGTCAATTTACTAAAATAAAATGTACATTTGAGTGAAGACCTTTTAATTTATTTGATCCGATATGAATACGCCCAATTTCTCATTATATTATTTAATAAGCAATTACTTTATGATAGTGGAAGATTGCGAAGTAAAGTTTTGTAGCGAATAATACAACTTTAATATATTGAAATTAATGTGTTTAAATAACTATTACGTATGTTATAAGTTAAAAATTAACACATAGAGAACATAGTAGGACTTCAAGAGCAGCGAGGTTAACTTGATAAAATTCAACGAAGATGTTATCCAAACACATTGCAGCTTATTTATAGTAATTATTAATTTGAAAAATCGGCATAACTAGGCGCTATAGGTTGAGCGACGGAAAGTGAAGAAATAAATAAACAAAAGTGTAAAACCTTATTTAAAGGCTAGTAGTAACTAGAAGTCAGCAGGCAACATCCCTAAAGTTGCGGCATCTTGATAAAAAAAAACGCCTGAAGGAATGGTAAACTAATAAATACAAGACAACAATTATCAATAATGTTAATTAGAACATCAAAGAAATACATACCGGTGGTTAGATATCACAGAAGCACAAAGAAAACCAACCGTTTATGCACAGAGTGATTAGTAAAAAGAAAGAACATATGCACATGTGGCTATAGCTAATAACATAGAAAAGGTGTCGATAAACCTAACATATGTGAAACGTTTGTCGAATTTAACCAAGGACTTTTGATTTAATACGAATGTAATAATAAGATTTTAAAATACAGAATGTTCTAAAGCACATTAATTAATAATTAATAAAGAAACAAATTCGCAGCAAAGAATTTTTATAGCAACTGGAAATAAATTATGTATAAACAAACGAACCTAAATTAAAAATAAAGCATAAATTTCAATTTATATGCCCAATAATTTAATAACGTGCATACAAAGTTCAGCAATATAATAATTAATTTATATAAGTAACAGAAAAGATTACAAATCTAATTTTGACCGTGACAAACAAATATCTAGATCTTTAGAAGGGTAGTTTGAACAATATTTTATATTATGCATTAAAGCACCAGAAGCTGCCATCGCTCAGTAATAAGCTTATCCACCGTGTGTTCATAAATTCCTGCCGTTCCTTTAAAATGCAGCACGTGTAAAAGTACATCTTTTAAATGGCACACATTGTATATTATCAAAATTTTCAACTGAACATAAAATTATCTTTCTAAAATATACTGTTCACTTTATACATAGTTCTTACCATTTTCAATATATCCATAGCAAACCAGTTTAGGATTGATGTAATTTTTATTCTAATTTTATGATAGTAACCTTGCGTCAAAATGAATTTCGAAAGTTATAAAAGAAATCTCTTGTTAATACACTGGATGATCATACATTCCTATTGCTCCTACAAAGCTTAACAGGTGTAAAAACAAACATTTTTTGAATATCATGTCTTGTATATTAACAAATTTTTTTAATTCAATATCAAATTATATTTCGAAAAGTTGAGGGTTCTTTATAGCTAACTCGTACCGTTTTCAAAAAAATATTATGGGTTTTAATTTTTTTCGGTCGTTTTTGATGAAAATGAACAATTGAACTCAGAATGGATACATAGAAATTCTTAATAAATTTTATCAAGGGGAACTAAATTTTGACATGCCAACCAAATCTAAAGAATTAATATTTAGGAAATACTTAAATTAGATTTGCAAGATTAACCAAAAGAAGAGCAATTGGGATACGCATCTTTTCTTAAAGAAAAGGCGTGTATAATTTAAAAGTAAATTAAAATTATATCCAATAAACTAGGAAATAAACAAGTTATCTTTTATTTATTTGAAAAGTATATAACTTTTTTGATGTAAACAGTACTAGTTCCCTAAAATTACTTGTATACCTACGTTTTAAAAGATTTTGTTACCTCAATAAGCCATCAGAACGCCATTAGCAAATACAGAGGATGTGGTTAGAATGTGACCATTCTTAAAATATTTAAATAAACTGGACATTTATAGTGGATTTAACTGTACATATTTTATTGTATTTTTAGTTTAGTTATGTATTCACCTTTTTAATACAACACATAGGTTTCCTTGCTTATGTTAATTGTTTTATAACCGTATATGTTTACAGTATCTTAAAGAACTCCTTAAATAACAACAAAATATAGGTACTTGATGTTAACCTCATTCCTATTTCCCTTGTTTTGATTTAAAGTCCTGTAAAATTACTTAAAATTAAAGAAATACAAAGCAACAATTTGAAAACCATCCAAAGGCTATAAGTTTAGAAATAAAACGCATATAAAAATTTGCCCAAAACCGTTTCGAGAATGCCGAGGAGGAACAAAAATGACAATATAAGAGCCATCCCACATCCAAAACCGTCCCCTTAGCCCCCCAAGTTTAAAATTTCAAATAGTAACTCCAGTTATGTTGCATATTGTTGGAAAGGACATTAAAAATTATTACCATTGATAACATACACTTCATTCCCTTTATTTGACATTAAAAAATAAAGAAGAACTTATTTCTAAGTGATTTGTTCAAGCTAATTAACCGTTAAATGTTTACAAAAAAAAGCTTAAAAGTCCTTCCACTCAATTTCTAAGTAGGACTGGGTAACTAAAAAGGTTATTTAAAAAAGTTGATTTTAAAAGATTAGTTTTTCGTTTATTGAAGAAATAATAATAAAATTTATCAAATTGCCATTTCCAATTAATTCTGAATGTTCAAAATGGGATCCCTTATAACGATAAACATTGAGTCAGTTTCTCAGCATTTTGTCTATACTAATTGATTAATTTGACATTTGTGATATCTAAGATAATATTCTGGATGTTAAAATTTTATTCGCCTCTTTTTAATAGATCATTATTTAGATCGTTAGTTAATTAGTTTAATTAAGAAACTATTTAGTTAATAATTGTTTATATAGCATAGCTGGTCGTGTGGAAAAACGTAGGCCACGGGTATATGCGATAGCTAGTTGTTAAACTCCAAGAAACTGGTTCTGTTGTCAATAAGAAAAGAAATAAGTTAAAATTACTTGGAGTGTTTACATGAAATTCGACTTTATCCACTCGTGGAGGAGGTGCAACAACAGGCGTATCACGCAAGTCTGTTAGGGAAGTATTAAAATCTTATAACGTTCGTCCCTATAAAATGTAAATCCTTCAAGAACATGTTAAAGATGACCCGGATAGAAGACTTGAGTTTTGTGAAGTTATGACAGACAGAATTTTTGTCAGGCCTAGACCCATGAAAAATATTTGCTTTAGTGTTGAGTGCGTGTCATTGTTGGAATAACGATATTATCGGACTGCTAGTTATAGAAGGCTATATAAACATAGGCATTGATGCTGACATATTGAACTGCCACTTAGGCTGATCATTGATCATTTGGTGAACCAGAGGTACCTACATAACAATTCGATTCTAAATGAGGGCTTGTTGCATTTTCAACAAAACGGGGACCAGACTCACTATGTTCTTCCAGTTAAGCAGGGACTTATATAATTATTATTCAAACCAGTGGATTGGAAGAATAGGTCCAGTTAAGTGGCCACCTAGCTCTCCATACCTAACACTACTAGACTTTTTCTGAGGGTTCACCTAAAGTCTATTGTTTTCAATTCAGCCATTACGAGAAAGAATAACTCACAAATGTCGAGCTAGTCCCAGAAAACATCTGCAAATATACGCGAGGAGTTCGAAAGTAGACTCTATTGTTGTCTACAACATAACGGAAATAAATTTGAACAATTTGATATAATTTTTTTATAGATCAAAAACTTTTCTTTTAAAATCAACTTCTTTAAATAATTCTTTTAATTCCCTAGTCCTAGTTAGCAATAGTTTCGAACGATTTTGAAGTTTTTTTTTTGTAATACTTAATGGTTAATTTTCTTGAATTAATCAATTAGAAATCGGTTTCTCTTTGTTTCTTTAATAACAACTGAAGGGATTGTAGTCGCATTTGCTATCAATAGATAGCAGAACTGGAGTTCCTGTTTGAAATTTTAAGGTTGGTGGGATAGGAAGCTGGTTTTTGGTGGTAGAGTGACATTTCTATTCTCATTTTTATTCCCCCTCGGCATTTTAAAATACTTATAGTCAAATTTTTATATCTGTTTCAAATATCGAGTTAAAGCCCATTGTTTTCAAATTATCGCCCTGTATAGAATAGAAATTTAAACTTCCTTTACATAAAATTATGTTTCCGTATAAACAAAGCACACCATGATGATTATAAATTTATTTCTTATTACAAAACCGAAATAAATATTTATTACATAATTTGTATTTATATATATTTAAATGAAGGTATATAAATACGATTATAATTTTGTGAAATATATACTTTGCATACTTTCTTCATATGTATGTATGTAGGTTACCTAATACGTAGTTATGACAACCAGGTAAACATTTATGTTAGAGAATGTTTTTGATACGAAATATATGCTTGTATTTACCATAATATTATTTCTTGCATTTATTATTTTTGTATACGAGCCACAATCTGTAGGGTTAATATTTAACTTAATGATCTACCTAATCGATCGAGAATTTCCCACTTGTTATTTAAGATATTAATTATATTCAGAGGATTGGTATTTCAAAAGATTCTCTGGGTACTCTAGAAACGAATTTTGAACAATATTTTCTTCAAATATTCAAACAATACCTCAGAAAATAAAAACTTCCTTCCACAACTGATACGAAGTGTATGCATTCAAGTTTTCAATCTAGACTAAACGAAAATAGGCGAGAAAGGTAACAAATTCAAGTATTGATAAATTAATAGTTAGTATGATAAACTACGTGGTACATTTGGTACACGTAAATATTCCTTTAAGGTTTTTAATTTTGATATCCTTCAGTCGCATTACTTTTCTTATAGCTTTTACGAAACTTCAATGATTTCTAATTATTTTAGTTAGGTACAGTTGAAAAATAGTTTTAGGCTATAAAGCGAAAACTTACGGAATGAGCCAAGGATATGCATCGTATAACTTTTATTTTGGTGATAAATCATGTGATTAAAAGGAATTTTGGTAAATAATTACATGAACACTTTAAATTAAACAACAAGGTTGTTAATTTATTGCAATAATGTGAAGCGTAAAACAATTTAAAATAATTAATACTTTTACTCATCAATCTAGCATGTAGAAAGAAATTAATCGATAAATTCCTTCAACATTATGTAATACGAGGAGTACTATTTATATTATGAACCTAATAATAAAGCAACAGTAATTGATAATTGAAAATTGATTTATTGTTGTCCAAAACATTCACTATTTTGATCTATACACTTTTGCATTCGTTCAAACCAATTGTCAAAACATGTTTGCCATTCTGTTTGAGGCATCTCTAACACATGGTTTTTGAATGCATCGGCGACTTCTACTCCCGACGAAAACCATTGCCCACCCAATTTATTCTTGACGTTCGGGAAAAAAAAGGAAGTCATTGGGTACTAAATTAGGATTATACGGCAGAAGACCCATTAATTTGATTTCTTGAGTATTCGAATAATCGGTTGTTAGATGAGATGTGTGAGACCATTTGTTTCGAAGTGCTTCGAGCGCGAACAACTTTTGTTGGGTTTGGTTCATCTTGAAACACCCATACAGTCGCTACTGTTTACTTTCCGGCTCATACGCCTATATTCACGATTCGTCATCTATTATAATATTAAATACGTCTTTTGAAGCTCCGACATTGTATTTCGTAAGCATTTGCTTGCATCAATTTACACGGACATCTTTTTCAGATATTTTCAAATTTTGTAGGATCCAACGTGAACAAACCATTTTCACGGCTAAATGTTCATGTAATATTTTATATATCTAGTCGAGCTAAGGTATAAAGGTGCCTTAATCTCACAGTATGTCACATGATGATCTTGTATTATCAGTTTTTGCACAGAATCAATGTTTTCTGGTACAACAACTGATTTTGGACGACCTTCATGACTTTCGTAGGTGAGCGAACGGCGGCCACGATTAAACTCGTTATATCAGCGTTTCACAGTGGCGAAGGATGGGGCTTCATCGCCAAAAGTGGAAGTAAGTTGATCAATGCACTCTCGAATAAAAAATCCACGTCAAAGGTCGTAATAAATCATCGCACGAAAATGTTCTCGAGTTAATTCCATTTTTACGCTGAGGCACAATTTTCATGCCACTATAAACATCACTAATAACGCTCAAATGTCAAAATGTTCTGAATAAGGTTATGTTCCAAAACGTCAAACTTTCCATTAGAAATGCTAGAATATAAAAAGTGCCCCTCGTATACTATTTCTGCAAGCTATTACATAACAAAAACTTAAATTGTAGTACCATATATCTTTGCATAGCATGTATATGATGAAGTTAATCACAAATTTAATTGCTTCTAGTTTTAACAGGCACTAGCTTTCAAAAATTAATATAATGAATTTAAGATGTTACAATTCTATGCACAATTGATTCTATTTTTATCATTTTGAAAAGAAAATTATCTATTTTCTCGAGATTTGTATTAAATAAATTTAAAATTGTAGTTATTGTAATAATATAGTAATACTTTTTGGTCTGAGAAGATTTGTGGTTACATTTTTATAAAACTATTAGATTTTATAGAATAAAGTTTATTCTATTTTAATTGAAGGATGACCATCTTCGTAAAATGATATTATGCATCGAACTTCTGCACAAATTGATGGTATTTCCGGTATTTGGCGTGTAGCACATTTTTGTGTGGCAATAATACATTACAATTTGATTACCAACAATGAGTCAATTTGTTCCTCTTCATAAATTATTAAAGGATATGCAGTATTGTAATTTATTTCTGTATTATTTTGAAACATAAAGCATGTTTATTGATTTTCATATTGATTTATCGCCTATCAAAATCCGTACAAATCGCTTTTTGTAGATTTCGGTATGTGTTTAGCAATTAATATTAATTGACGGAGTCTAAGGGAGGGCAAACCTCTCAAAACAGCTATAGTCTGTACCTTCGTTCTTTTAAAGAACCGTTCCCGGCATTTGAAGTTGACTACTAATTATGACATCTGAGTTATGTCATAATAGGTGCTATAAGCTATAAATTTTAATTGAGGTAAGAATGTTCTAGTAACGTAGATCTTCTTGCTATTTAAAGAGCTAGGTTGATAAGGATCATATTACATTAAAACTTAATAAGCATATGCCTCTACTTGATATCAGTCATGTTAAGGATATTAAATCAACATTGTTAGATCATTACATTTTTTTGAGTGTAAATAATCTATATTTTTTGTTACATTTGTTATTAAACGAACAATTGCTTAAATACATATTGCCTACTATTAAATGCTTAACAAATGGAACCAACTTACTTTTCAGAACCTTTAATGAGTGCATACATTCATTGATTCGATACCGATTTTATTTTGTCAAAATTTCGTATACTATATTAGATTGTGAAGTTAAATATGATTTATCTTTGCTTTTAGAAAAAAGCAACTTAATATATTTAATAATGTAAAGTTGTAAATTTTAAATTATAGTATTTTAAAAAATTAATGAATTAAACCTTAGAGGGGAAGCTTTTGTATTTGAAATTTATAACATAAAAGTATCATTAATTCCTTGAAATAGAGAGTTTTTTTTAAATATAAAATTTATTAACAAAATTTTAAGATATTCATTATTTAGGATAATGTTAAGCACCTAGGCAATTTAAATTTTCATCTAAAAATGAGTATGACGTTATATGCTATTCCTTCTGATGCAATATATATTGGTACTAAAAATATGTTTAATAGTTATAATCATAATATTCAATGTACTGTCGAAATTGTACAGCAGTGTTCAATTACGTTTTTAAATAAAAGAATAATACATAATAATCGACGATTGTTTAAAATTAGATTCGTACATGAAACCAATGGATTCAGGTCGATTTATTACTAAGCTATTCATAATTACCCTTTTAAATAAAAACTGAACACTTTAGCTTTCAAGAAACAAATAGCAACAGTCAGTCAAACTTCCTCTTTAGATAAAAATTGAAATTACTTTTCTAAATAGGTGTTACGCATTCTAAATCATGATTAATGTATATTTCAAACATTTAACTTCCCTTTATTAAAAGTTTAACTTTTAAATTAGTTACTTATTTAAAAGGTTATAACAGAATCTACAACTTAGTGTATTAAAAATATTAATTTTCTTTTTAGTAAATGCAAAGATAAAATAGATACAATATATTTTTACAATCTAATATAGTTAATAAAATTTCTTAAAATGATTATGGTTACCAGTATATAGACAAAACATCAACTTGCCTTAAAAAAGACCTACTGTACTTTATCTTTGCATTTTTAACGGTATATTGGTAAAATAAACTAAATAAAACTATAAGAACTCATTACACAAGGGGGATTTTAGAGTGTACAGTTTTCTATAATCACTATAAAATATTAAGAACTAATAAGCACTAATAAAGTAAAGCTTAAATGAGAAAAGAAGAATGAAGTTTAAAAGTGACGATATGTAATTTATGCAGTTTACTATGAATAAATTAATGTTATTTTAATATTATGAATAGGTAAACTAATTAACATTAAACATATGTATAACATATGTACAATAAAATATGATAATTAATTACTAGAGTAAAAGCTTTCAATACCAATAAAATTTTAAAACGCTAAGATAAAATACTTGTTGCCCTAGAGATAAAATCTGTCGTTTTAGTAACTGACGAGAAGTAGATAATGACGGAATTTCGTCTAGAATAGAAAAAACATTTTATCAATACAAACATTTAAAGAACATCATTTTCTTGATCAATTATCAATAAAGTATCGTGATAATTCCTTGAATTCTATAACAACAGTGATGCTTGTAGTCCAATATCAGGATAGAAATAGACCTACAAAACTGGGAATACTCAGGGAAACATTAGATATAGGTTAAATCGGGGAGTTGTCAGAAAAATTTATAAAAACTCTGAGAAATCAGGGAATTTATCTGGGATATCTGTTCAAATATCAAAACATTTCAGTCACACTTAAAAAATTTCATAATGTATTTCACCCTTTATCAATATTTAAAGAATCCGAACAAACTATTTTGTTCTAATAAATATCGTTAATTCATGGTTATTATCACTGTTGGTCACTACTTTATGATAAACAAGCTCCGGGCGGGTTTAATTAACTTACTAAGTGAAAAACATCTAGTATAAAACACCACATGACTTTCTAATACCTAATATAGATATGCAAATAATGTCTGCAAATGGTTAAAATATTATTTATGTTTATTTCGGGAATGATAATATCCACAGTCATCCATCCGAATTACTTGACACACAAAGCGATGCTTAACTCCCAAGATTATCTCCGATAACATAATACCTACGCATTTCTTCATAGAAAACAAAACTTCCATGTAAAAGAACGTTAAAAACATAAAAAATTTAAAAATCACTTCTGGTGATTCGATTATACCACATTCTTGCAGTCGCATGTGCGAATAATAGGAAACTTAAATATAAAGTTTCATTTTTAAAAGATGTTTAGTTTTTGAGATACGTTGTTGACAACTAATACCTTACGTACTTCCGGTTACTCGATTTAGAAACGGAACATGTGTTTTTGTCTCTTGTTACAGAAATGGAATCGCGAAATACTGCGCAACGGTACGCCATTTCATTTTGTGTTAAATTGAGTGAGAATGCGACGACAACTTACAGTAAACTTCAGAAGGCTTTTGGAAATGAGGTTATGTCAAGAATTCAAGTTTTTCGTTAGCATAAAATGTTTTGTGAAAGCAGAACGAATATTGAAGATTAAGACCGCAGTGGACGACCATTAACCTCACGGACTGATGCCAACATGGACAGGGTCCGTGAAATCATACGACCTGATCGAAGATTATCCGTTAAAATGATGGTACAAGAACTCAACATCAATCGGGAAACTGTTCGCCAAATACTAACACAAAATCTGGGTATGAGAAAAATTTGTGCAAAGATGGTCCCCAAAAATCTCACAGACCAACAGCGAGAAACACGGAAAAATGTTACAGTTGATTTGTTAGAGCAAATGGAAATCAATCCAGATTTACTGAGCCGTGTTGCACGACAATACAGGGCCACATATGGCTAATGTTGTAGAAAATTATTTAAATAAGATTGTAACCCAGCGATTTGGTTGTCTTCCGTATAGCTCACATCTCAATTTCATTGACCTTTTTTTTTAGATTAGCTTCAGATACGCATTATTGGGTAGTCATGCTTTATTTAATTAATTTACTATCAATGTTGCGTCAAACGAGCGGTATGTGTTTTTATCTAGGGAGCAACGGCCACACAATAACAGTATTCGGTAGCTATGTTCTCGGTGTCTTGAGATTTTATTGACATTTCTAGCTTTTACCTGAAGGTTTAACTTAGGTACTTACAGCCCTTTTGTCTTTCTCCAACAAATACGACAATGTCAATTTAAAAATGAATTTATTTAAATAGGATAATAATTTGAAAGTTAATTATACAACCAAGAAAAATAAAAGCAATAACTAAAATTAATGCTAAATTTGGTTTAAAATATTAAGTTATTATCGATGCGATCAATTTCTATAAAATTTATAAATATTGAATTAATTTTGTTAACACTTACCCTACTATGGACTAAGTTATTTATGTGTAGCTTAAATAAAGGTTTTTCTTTGAAATGAAAATAAATATTACGACCTTTGTTTAAGCAAATTTAATCATGTTTCTATTACTAAATAAATTTCAAATGATTTCCTTTAAACTGAACTGGTTTACTAATTAAACACTCGCGGTTCTCGTTCGTGGCAAATGATAAGTATTTGACAACTAACCTTTTCGTTGTCTTCTGGCTGATTTTTTGTCAGGTGATTTGGATGTCCACTCTGAATTTCTTACAACACTCGGTGTAGTTTTATTAACTTCTTTGAGTTATGTACTTGAACGAATTCCCCAACTCGTGGTGATTCTATTGTAATTATTTTACTGCAATATATTAGCAGGGGCTTTACTGATGAAGTCGTTTATTGATCGATGCACTATAAACATTTATGATAGATCAGGAAAAGACCTGGTTTTTACTTGAGTTTGAGTTTATATAACTTTCGGGAATTCTCATTGTCCAATGGGGTTGTTGATTATTTGAATTTTAGCCAATGTTTTTGAACTTAAGCTCGTTTCTCGATTCTCACGTAGTCTGTTTTAAATTTATATGTACGTATCTTTTTGCGAGTTTCAGGTCTTACTTGTTACTTTACAGGTCTTTGCGACAAATTTGCTAAATTTTCCGCTTCTTTAAATTATACTGTCTATGGCGATGGTCACGTAAATTATATTACCTGTCCATCTTTTGCTTTTAACAAATTTGCCGCTTCTTAGTAATCTTACAGCCTATTCTAAAGGGTTAAGGATTAAATTTATGTTTGGTTAAAACACATTATCGATGTCTAAGAATTGTATATACATTTTTATTTAATTCTTAGGTATGTTGATGTGAATTATAATTTTAATTATTGATGGTATCAACAGCATTCACCATCGTTCAGCCGTATTTGAGAGTATTCGGAAGCTAAACACCGCTTAACTATAGAAATTTGAAGGACTACCGAAAGAAAAGATAACAGATCTTATCAATTCAATGCCATGGTAACTTTAAGAACTTATTAAGACCAAATTAAGTCACAAGCGTTATTAGAAGTTATGTATAAATGCCCATATTCATCTTGCTTTATTTTGTTTAATTTACGGCTTACAAAAGGTTATTTTGAGCTGTTTATCTTCTAATATAAAAATTTATTATTTAACAAACTTGTGTCAAGAACCTTATTAAAGATATAAATTTTTTTAAAATAGAGTGGCCGGATCTTTTGCCGGTGAATTTATTAAAAACGTCTTTAATAATTAAAGATAGAAAAGAAATATTTTAAATTAAAATTGAGTTAAAATTGACTTTTATTTTAAATTATGTTTATGGAACATGTTTTAGTGGTTAATGCCAGCTTTAAAATTTAAAGTGTCGTTTAAGTTTTTATGAAACTGGGTGTTAATAATTAAATAATTACGGGGAAGTAATCTACACAAGCCTAGTATCTCCAACCTACCAGTATATTTGAAATTTCTTTGGTATTCTGTTCTAGTTGTAATGTTTATAAAATAAAGGGAGAAGAGCTGGGCTAATAGGAGAGCTGGACCTGAGGTGATATCTCGAGCAATTCTGCAACTCTTTCTGTTTTTGTTTGTCATAATCATGTGCCTACTTTAGTTGTAAACGTGGCAAAGTGTAACCAGTATATTAATACAACCATAGTTGACTTATTAATAGATATTATGATACAAATGTATAAGCCAGTATTCAAAGTACGTGAAACAGATTTAAGGGCACGACGCGTAGCGGAGTATCCTTAACGTTGCAAGTAATTTAAAGGCACTTATACATGTATATAATAACGGATGATATAAGCGAGGATGAGGCCGCTGTATCATTTGAAATCCTTAATATGATTGTAAAACAGAGAATAACTACAATTAATTTAGAATCAACTGATAATTAGACCTCGACAGCTAGCGGAATAAAAATGCAGAAAGAAAACCTGTTACTCACATTAAGAAACTTCACAAACACAGTTTTGTTCCTACAACAAATGAAGTACGTACAATGGCGTATAATTTGACAGATTTGACTTGGAATTGCAAATAAGTTCAACCATGCAGAAGTTAAGTTAATAATGAGAAAAGTGGTGCCTATGTTATTAAAATGCTTTATTAAATTTTTAGGAAAAGCAGATAAAAAATTATTGCTGTTTTTTTACGATGGAATCCTAATATTAGCATCCTAAATGTAGAAATTGCTTTTATTTCCCGTGTTACAGAAATATTAAATGGTATTATATACTATTCTTTTAAAGAACCGGAGAAGGTCCTCACTGAAAATCGTTTTTTTAACAAACTTGATAATATTTGTAACACTGGTAAGACCAAACTATAGTTAAATACTAGAGCTAGAGAAGTACTGGCTCAAAAAGGATCAAGATGTGCGCCTGCCATAGGTTACAATAAAAAGGGCAAAGCTTTAAGTGTAATTGGGTGTTGTAATCGAGAAGCGAAGTACTTAGCAACTTAAGCTATATTTAAAGAAAATAATAAAAAAGATTAATAGATTGACGGAATGTAGCCTGGATCCAAATACGAATGTCAGAAAATCAGCTTACGTAACTTCGAAACATTTCTTGATTTTCTGTAAACGCATTTTCTTCTTAGATAACCACTTGGAAAAACGCTATTGATTTTAGACGGGCACGCCTCACACGCAACTAGGATAGATATGTTAGAATTTGCAAGAAACATGACATAACTTTGTTGTGCTTGCCACCACACTGTACACATTATTTACAACCGTCAGATCGTGTATTTTTTAATCCCTTAAACTACACTACTAGAAAATGTATATATGAATGCCAAAAAGCAACCCATATGGAAAACTCAATGAAATGCAATTTAGTAGGTTATTGCGCGAAGTTTGGTGAATATCAACTACTGTAAATAACGCACCATTTGGTTTTTAGGAAACTCGTATAGAAGTTTTAACCCAGGCACAGTAACATATTGTACTTTTATAACCCATTAATCAGTTGAACTGGCTACTATATCCGAGAAGAGTTTCGAAACAGACGCTGTCGAGCTAGAATCTGCACAACCAATCCTTTTCGGCATTGAACACATAATCACTTTATCACCTTCAAATTCTTCTCATCAACGCCCATATGGTTTTTAGAGCAAAATAGTTTCTTCCGTGCTAAATTCTCCCCAGAGTATAAAGCCAATTAATAAAATATTCCTGAAGAAAACTATAGCTGAGTCTTCCACCTCAAATCCTTATGATAAGGTCTTCAATGACTCACCTAGTGAAGTCAAATGTGTAGGTTGCCAAGACGGTTATCGTTTTACTAATTGTAAGAAGAAAGGGCATGTCAGATCTCGCCTTGACATATAAATATTTATTTCTGTTTGGTTTAAATTTGTTTAGATACACTCTGTATATACCTGCGTATAATTTTTTAGTAATGAATACGAGGTGTCGCTATTAAATAACTAGACTGACGCTGTAAAACATTTTATTTTGATTTCATACATTTTTACTTATTATCACCTTCAATATACGTCCCTTCTCTATCCCTACAACACTCCATGCGAATCTTCCATTGTTCGAAGCAGTGCTGGAAGTTTTCTTCTGTTAGCTCCTTCAGGACGAGTGCCGCTTTCTCTTTCACAGCTTCAACGGACTCAAATCTTGTTCCCTTTAAGGCAGATTTCACCTTAGGAAACAGATAGAAGTTGCGCGGCGCAAGATCTGGCGAATAAGGTGGATGGTCTAACACTGGGATGCTGAACTTGGCTAGAAACTTCTTGACAGACAATGCGGAATGAGTCGGCGCATTGTCTTGGTGGAGAACCCATGACTTGTCCTTCCACAATTCGGGTCGTTTTTTCCTTATTCTTTCACGGAGTTCAGCAATAACGTGAAGGTAG
>JAHWXV010064041.1:0-13796 GCA_024586415.1 Phrixothrix hirtus | reverse complement strand
GTCAAACATATTAATAATTATTGACACTAAAAATTATTTGGTTCCTTACTTAATTCTCTTTTGTGAATATTTTAGTGAAATTTTTGAGCCAGAGAGAATAAATGTAAATAAAGGTAAACAAATATTTGATTATGTACTTTAAAAATAATAATTCTTTTAGAATGAATTACTCAAATAGAAAAATGTGCGATATACATTTTGTTTATGGCCTCGCCAATGACAATTTAAGCGGAGCTAGGCGCATTTACCATGAAAGTTATCCCAATCGCGCACTTCCTCATCACACGATATTCGCTTGCCTTCACAACCGGCTTAGCGAATCTGGAAGTTTTAAAAAACTTGCTGCTGAGAATGGGCGACCTCGAATAGTTTCCATTCCCCAAGTAGAAGAACAAGTGCTCCGCGAAATTCAGGAACGTCTGACAAAAAACTCACGGAAGATTGCGTCAAATTTAAAAATTAGCCAGACAACAGTTTGTAGCATATTGAAAACCGAACTTCTGCATTTATCTCATTTACAAAGAGTACAGGCGCTTTTGCTAGCAGATTTTTCTCATAGAATAGCTCTTTGTTAATGGCTGCAAGAAATAATCGGACAAAATCCTAATCTTTTAGCAGAAATACTTTTCACCGATGAAGCTAATTTCTTCAAAACGTCAATAATGAATTTCCATAATAACCACGTAGGGGCATATGAAAACCCATATGAAATAATTGAAAGCCATCATCAACATCAATTCTCCATTAATTGTGTGGCTGGGAATTATTGAAGGTCATTTGATTGGTCCATACTTTCTACTGCGGAGGTTAACTGGAGAAGCATATCATGATTTTCTAGAAGAGGAGTTGCCAATTCTATTGGAAAATGTCCCGTTACAATTAAGAAAACCAAATGTATTTTAAGCACGATGGTGCTCCAGCGCACTTCAGTTTAACTGCGCGTCAATATCTGGATAGAGTGTACGCTAATCGCTAAATAGGCCGCGCAGGTCCTCAGCCCTGGCCTCCGCGATCTCCTGACTTGAATTCATTAGATTTTTCTCTGAGGTCACCTCAAGCAATTAGTTTATACTACTCCCATTAAAAATATTGAAGAATTGCAAAATCGCATTGTCGGATACTGTGGTATTTTGGTATTTTTGAACGAGTGCGCCAATCAATGTATCGCAGGATCCAGGCTTGTATTGAAGTCGGAGGCGGTCACTTTCAAAAACTTCTATAACATGAAGTTTTTTCAAAATTTAACTTAATTAAACTTTTAGTTTAGTTTGTCTACATAAATATTTTTCAATGTATTATAAAAATTAAATAAGGTTCAATCTATTTTAGAATTTTATTTTTTTATTTGAAAACTAACGATTCTACGACAAAAAGTAAACTGAGAAAAAAATTTTAAATAAAATAAGCTAATTAATGCATATTTTTTTATAATTACTTTTCTACGAGTTACAAAGTTCTACTAATAAATATTGTAAGGGGTGTTTATTTCACTCCCTTCTGATAGTAGCGGAGAAGTGCAACACAACTCATAAAATGTCTTTTCATTAGATTTAAACTTATACCAAATATTGTTTTTGAAGGTTTAACTGAATTTGAGATATTAAAAAAAACCAAATTTTTTTCTGAAACATTGGAAGGGGATAACCCCTCATGAAGGCTTCTGAGGAAAAAATATTATATGAAAGACCCCACTTATTTTTCAATAAACTATAAATATTAATGAATCACCCTGTATATTGTTTTTACACCTCTAAGCAGTTTTCACTGGAATTTAACTCAGGAAACTGCTATTTTTGGTAATAAAATAAAAATGTACCATAACTGTTACGCATTTTAATACATGTGGTATTAATATAGCAAACTCAAATATCAAAGATTTGCGCTACTCTGTATATTTATTGGCTGTACTAACTAATTGAAAGCTCTGTTAGTTTTAATTTAAACTATGAATTTTTGCGTTTATTTAAGTTTATTGGATCATGCATTTCTAGTTCCGTTACTAAATTAATTTAAAGCTTTCGACTAAGTTTTAGATTTTTGGTCTTTGTTTAGTTTAGCTGCGTTTAATTCCATAACTATGGTTTGATATGAAACCATGGTATTAAAATAAATTAATAAAAACAAAATCCATCATACGTTTTGACAGTCATACATTTCTAAATTTTTCAGTCATATTCAAAATTTTCAAGTTTAATTCAAAATTCTTATAACTTTTAATTCAAAATTACTGTAAAATGGCTTTTGTGTGCCCTTCAGCAGAAGATTCTCAACGAAGAAATGCAACAATATGCAACCTAAAAAATGTTGTGGATAAAATTGTTACAGAAGAGCGCAACGTCCCTGTTCGAACTTCACCATGTGCACCTTGCTGTCATCATTGCTGCTTGCCAGTTAGCTGTCCACAAAGTGTTCCGGCAGGAACAAACAAATGTAAACCTCCAGATATGATGGTGTGCTACAAAGTGAAAAAAACTAAATCTACCGAATGCGCTAATAAAACTTCAAAACAAGAAAGTAATGTAGTATCTGATGTTAAACCATCTAAGTCACGGGAACTACGGGCAGGTATTTTGTATGTAGGTTGCAACTGCGAGAAGAAAGATGGACTTCAAGACGATTGTCTAAGATCTCAATGTCATGGATCTCCTGAATGTTTGACAAAGCCAAAACCAACGTGTGGTCCTAGCCAATTTTCTGGTGGTAAACATCTGGGAAAACATGATAAGAAAAGTGAAGATAATGCTTGTGGTGGTGGAACACAAAAAGATGATGACGAGGAATATCAATGTTTTCCTGCAGTACTTGATGTTTCTTGCTGTTAAATTTCTCAATTATTGTATTATCCATTTAATGTGACACAAAAAGTTAAATAATAAAGTTATAAGAAGATTATGCTCATATTCATGCAGCTATATCCACCAGCGTCGTTTAAAATACTCAATGGGTACTTTATAACTGTCCATTGAAGAAATTAGTACTACCAAAGAGTAATTACCGAAATCGTTTTTCCTCAACAATAGGTTAGAATAAGTTAATATTACAAATACGGACAGGATACAACTGATTTTTTTATATTTAAAGAAAACATTCTGATTGGAACATTTATCACTTAAAATGTGGCCAAAATTTAATTTGTAGAATTTTTCACATATCCCAAATCAACTTATGTTGATCTTTTAGTAGTGAAGCTTTACCTGTGAAATTAAGAGTCGATAAAGGAAGAGTGATTCTGGGATTCAGATGTATTCAATTAGGTTTATTTTATTTGGTATCTCACGAGTTCATGTGACAGCTACTTAAAATTAATGATACAAGAAAACTAGAAGTAATCATAATTTTCGACGACTTGGAAAAATATTCTTAAGCTTTGCCATGTGTACTTGTTACACAAACCTAGTCTTGTCGAACGGCATTTTACTTTTCAGCTGTCTAAATTTTTTCCCTTCTTTGTTTTTCTACCATAAAT
Source organism: Phrixothrix hirtus (assembly GCA_024586415.1). NCBI lineage: Eukaryota > Metazoa > Arthropoda > Insecta > Coleoptera > Phengodidae > Phrixothrix > Phrixothrix hirtus. The sequence continues at coordinate 10,330 of JAHWXV010064041.1, read as the reverse complement.
AAAACTATCATTAGAAGAGTTAGGTAAGTAATAATTTGTAAATATTAAGATAATAATATGGTTTTAGGTTTTTCTAACATCTCAGCTAATATAAATGTGTGGCGATACAAACAATAATAACCTATGTCGGATCATATGATAGGTAAAGTCTGATTCAGTTTCAGCTCAAAGTTAGTCAGGCACAAATCTTATCGACTTTACTAAATACGTGGATGCGATAATGGAGGCGAATAAACTTTAGAAGAACATCAAAAACATTTGACAAGCCCTAAGCAATCTCATGAATTTGAATGAGAAAACCGGACTATAATGTAAAAAGTGAGGTACATGTTTAGCCTGATAATCTAATTCTAGCATGCCAGTAATTAGTGTTCTAAATAGATTACCAATAGTAACCCAAAATAATAAAAGCACCTACAGAATTTTGATCTAATATCAAACCTAATTTGAACAGAAAATAGATTTTTGGCACCATATACATGTTTTACATGAAAAAGACGCCCAACATTTATAAAAGAGGTATTTAATAAAAATTAATTTATTTCGAAGAGTGCAAATTTAGAAATTCAAATTTACATTACTTCAAGCGATGACAAGAAGTTGACGGTTGAGCCTCCAGAACTGAATGGGTAAGATCCAGAATAGGAAGAGCTGATTTGCAGAATGTCTAACTCTAGGTTTAAACATATTTATTTGAAAGATAAAATTTTGCCGAATGATATAAAACCCTTACTTACATTAAACACTGAATCACTTCTCGAAAATGTTCCTCGATAATGTCATGATCTCGGTGGTCGAGGTGATAGATAAAAGTGGTTGTGAGTAGCTAATGTGGGCATTACTGCTCTAGCAATGAATGGCACACGATTTTTGGTTATAATTATACATGGGTTTTTAAAAAAGAACATCGAATCCAGTACAAAGTCAGATCGATTGCAAAAGGTTGCTCACCACGTAAATTTCTAATTATTACAGTAAAACTACTTAACTGTTGTCACAAATGGCCGGCCCCGATTGGCATGTTTGCGATAAGGAAGTAAAGTCGTAGACCTCGTGTCAATGTGATGTTTGGTGGTGGAAATCCTCCAGATTCGGAAAAATTCTTGAAGGCGTGGAGAAATGACTGTAGAACAGTTCTAGTTTGAGGGCAAAGTAAATTTCCGTATCCCGAAGCAAATAATGTCAAAAATACGTTTTGCGTGATTTTCTATTTGAGGAAAGTTACATGGAGCAATTAGAAGGTTTTTCTACAGACCCAAAATTTCTGTTTAAATTTAATAAATGAATTTGTGATTCATCAGTTGGCTTCTCGTGTATGGAATACTGAACTTGGCAAATTTGTAAAAACAATTTGAACTTAAACATGCTCCTGATGAATAGCTGTCTGTATACAAAAATTAATTATTCCCCAAAAACGTATTTATTAGTTTAAGTGGACGATACAATTCTTGCTCGTAGTGATAAAGATTGAGTAGCTCTCACCCTTTATTTGCCATGAAGGGGAATATTTAGACGTTTGGTTGATTCAAATTGAATCGGTGCTTCTATACAAAGTCGCAAAATGGGAAATATGGCAACACTCCTTAAAACGAATTACGTGTCGACAAAAAAATAGGGCTCCCTTAGATTTTAATTGTTCATAACATATCCAAAGGCCGCTAAAAGCGAAGAGATACACCTCGTGAGGTTTCCTTATTAGTCAAGTTGTAAATATTAAGATTATCGTTCGTCGCTTGTACCGATTCGTTACATATATCTACATATTTGTATTATTTATAATTATTTTTATATTTTAAACATAATAACAATCCTGTTGTATATACCTGAAACTAAATGCGTTATTAGTAGCTCTAGGTGCTTATATCATCGTCGCCAAAATACTGACGCGCGCTATTCAAATTATCTTGTCTTTTTGGACCACTTGGTATAACACACTATGATTTTAAAAACAAGTTGGAAATAGACACTGCCGTAGAGCGAAGCCGTTTTCTTACTTCTTATAATGCAGGGTTGACGTTTTTAAATTTCCGTAATTTCCATAATTTTATTTTAAAAATAATTTAACGCTTGTCGTTAAACAATTTTGGCATTAATTATTATTAAACTGATTCGTTTCATTTTAAGCAAAATTATTTTTTAGGAATGGAAAAGGCTTCATTTCTATTTATATATAGCGTTAATAAATTCAGAATCACTTGATTCTAGTATATAGGCAACCAAACTTACATAATTGGTAAAAAATTAAAAAGCAATTCTTTACATTTATTTGTATGTCTGGAAACACAATGGACATAAGCATAAGAAATACGTAAGCATAAAGATTACATAAAAGAAACCAAGTTAAACAAATGGTAATACGTATAATAAATCACAATAACACAATTCTTATGTTATGATTACGAAGTACTATTTTCTAACATAAGAGCAAAGTAAGAAGTTGAAATTTTTTAACTAAGTAATTATACAGAGATTTGAATATAAAGAGAATGCGCATTTTACTTCGCTACCGAATTTATTACTTCAAATAAATTGCGTTTTTGACAGAATAATAGTGATTAATTTTAAACTCTACAGATAAATTATTATTGTAGTTAAGGTTTTATTTTGGAGTTTTAGGTTATATTTCAAAAAGCAGTAGGCATGCGCATTACAATTTTTATACACAAAACTTATGAACATTGTGACCATACTACCGTCTTATGTTAATGTTATGCTTACGTAAATATTATGTTTCATGTATTCCTTATGCTTATGTCCATTGTGTTTCCAGCCTTGTTGTTTATTTGAAGTTTCATATTATTTTAAACGTACACATTAATAATCAGGTTACTGGAGAAAATATGTGTATATTGTAAAGTACTTATTCTTTAAAGTATTCGACCTTGCTCATCAATTAATATTACAATAATTATTAAATATTTATTAAACAGTTGCAATAAATATTCAAAGTGTCTACAATCGTTTTGCCTTCTTTTCACATTTTCAAAAAGGGCTGTAGTTGCAATTGTATAAGGTTACTTCCGTGACAGAGACTTGTAATTTATTATTTATTAGCAAATCATCAAATAAACTAGTTAGTTTTAAAATAAAGATGCAATAAAATTTTAGAACACAATAAAAACACAAATAACGGCTAAATTGACAGCAAAAAGGTTACTAAATTATTAATTGCATACAATATTGCCAACTGTTTAAACTATAATTTTCCAACGATTACAGGATACTAAGGACGCGTCTCTAGCTATCAAACTTACGGTATGCATGTGTGTCCAGTTTTAAAGCACTACCTTCGATAGACTCCATTATGGTCAGTAGACAGTTAAAGTGTCACGTTGTGGAAGTTTTTATTAATTCTGTATGTCTGTAATTTTGAGGATATTTATTTATAATTTAGTGGAAATCATAAGTGGATATGCCGCTTACGATTGCACTAATACAAGTGTTAAAAAATCGCCCGGATTATCGTTTCACAGGTATGTTTTTATATTGGTGATTATTAGGTTATAACGGGCCTGGGGACTCCTTGGGCCCAAAAAGGTTGTCTAAAATGCCGACTGCTCTGAATTAGCTAACAGCTCCGGCCGCCGCAGTGGAGTAAGGGAGGATTTGCGGATTTTAATGGCAATAATTAGGCTAAAATCCAGGAACGGCTTACGAGAGTCAAAAGTCGTAATTGTTGGGCGCCACCTTACCGAAATATCTTGACAGTTTGATCTTTTCCAGAAACGAGACGATAAGGAATCTTATTTCAACCAAAAGGTTTTAATTTTACCATGGGATACTTACTATTTACTTATTTAGCGTAAGACACTGTAGAAGTACTCCTAATACAGTTCTGGTGGACTTACAACTTATAAATGTTTTACTTACTTTGTCTAGCGTTTTTCCTGTAAAAAAAATATCGTTACTACGTCTATGGAGGTTTATAACGGTACAATAATAAAAACGTTTGCACTAAATACTTCACTTATAATGACAAAGGAAAATAGCAAAGAGTATTCAGGCATTAGGTTGCGTAAAACTACAAGAAAGTATAAAATATAGGGAGACCCCTGTTTAATTCCCAAAATTATTCTAAAATTAATAACAAGAGCTGGCCCCGTCTAGTCGGGCCTCAAATTACAGTAAATTTTTCAATTAAATAATCTTTTATTCGTTACTTAAATTTGACACAAATGAATGGAAGTAAGTTCTTCCAGCGAACATAAATGCATTGTCGGATTCCCCGGAGGTGCTCAGTGCATTGAGAAAAATCAAATAATATCACTTACTTGAGATCTCCGTAGTCTGCGACTTCGAAAAACAGGTGCGGCCTTCATTTACTGATTTTTTTGTACCTTTGTACTGCCTCGTCGCTAGCCGTTCTAGCGAATCCGACAGGTGAATAACGTTAACCCTAATCAAAAATTCGGCTTTAATGATAGCAGGTCGAATTCTCAATTATTAAGCTTCCAATACATATCCATATAAATAGGGTAGCTCATTGATTACTTCCTCAGAATTATTCTAGGCACACACACGCACGGAAAAATGCGACTACTTTGCGTGATGTTCGAGCCTCTACTGCCGTTAATGGAAGTTTTCTTCTTGAAATTACAGGGGTAAGGGGATCGGTGGTTAATATTTACTTTTAAAAGACTGGATATTCTCACGGGAAAGCTGATGTTGTATGTTTTTCAAGAAAAAGCTCCTATGTTTTACAAAATGTGAACTGGGATTTTTGAATATTGATAAATGTTGTTAATAACGGCTTTGCAAAATTTCAAGATTTACGTTATTTTGACATAAAAATGGTACTGGTAATTTATCAATTAAGTTTTACTATTAATTCACTTATATATCTACCGGGTGTTTCCAAATGAATGCCAAATGTTGCAAGAATTTAAGGCGCGCTTACAAGGTTATCGAATAATATCGTCAATTTTTGCTTATATTTGACAAAAGTGTTTTGAATTTATTTGCTTGCTTCGTATACATAATAAAGTATACTGACGCATTTTTCATAATGTTCAATGATTATATTTAAAATAAAAATTATTTAAAGTCAAAATTTTATTATCGCGTGAAGTTTATTTATGTGTTCATAGGCGTGCATACTTTAATTTGTTGCGATTTGTTATTAATTTCAAGTAGCCATTCCAATAATAATAAACATGAATTTGACGTTTCTAATACAGACACACAACATGCTAACGCCGCCATCATGATCGCTGGATTTGGATACAACTTTACGTGTTTAAGGCGCTTCCTTAGTATCCTTTCTTGGTTTTAAGTTCCTAATGCATCAGTAACGAAACAACACGTGGTTTGCTGACGTTTGTGAAGGTACTGTATAGGCAGCGATTACTTATTCAGGGTCTGTCTAAATGCCTGCAAAATATTTTAAGATGTCATTGCTTGTCGAAAATTAGTGGCGTTTCTTATATAATCGTTTTCTTCTCCCTCTCCCTGTAGAGCTATGCCCTTCCAAAGGAAGCTGTGAAACTTAAGTTTTAATTGTTTTCGCAAATTATAGGAAACATAAATAGACGTTGCATGTCGGTCACGTTGATTTAATTGATTTATTATCAATTATGTGCGGTTGGTCGAGTGGTTTCTTTATTTTTAATTATAGGTCATTGGTTATCAAACTTTGCTAATTATGTAGCAACCCCTGTGCCTTGAGAAAACACTAGTACAATTAAGTTAATTGTTCTAGTGTCTTCGAAGTCACTTTTGAGTATAAATCTTCCAGATCCCTAGGAATATTGAGCAACTTTTCACACATTAAGTGTTGGACAGTGATAAACTAACTGCTTGAACAGTCGGGTGATACATAATCGCATTTCGTTTTTGGAATATTTTCATTAGAACAACTTTCAGTTTCCCAGGAGTCTAAACATTTCCCATTTAGACTGAAATTGATGTTACACAATTTATGTTGACAATTATATGAATCACGAGAACTGTTCAATAATGAACGATCACAATTTTTGCGGTAAAGTCCTGTTCGGATGTTACAAGTTGGCATAATGTTTTATCAATTAAATAATAATGTTTATGTTCAGTTTCGTCTATAGAACAATGAATTTGACACGTCAGAAACAGTTTCTGGCTCTAAAGAAATCATGTGCTGAGGCTTATTCGTTGTTAGAAGAGATTTTTGGGGAATCTAATCTTTCATATAGTACTGTTCGTGAGTGATTTAAAGTGTTCAAAGATAGAAGATAGTCAATATCGAAAATAGCCAGTCCTGGGACTCTAACGGAAACAAACTTCAATTAAACACATTAGATGTGTTTGTGCGCAGTGGATTGCGAGACTGTTTACTCCCGATGTTCGCGAGCAAGTTTGTGTGGAATTAAAAATAATGGTAGAGGAAAGTGATGAAGAGTTCTTTTCAACGTTAATAATTGGTGATGAAACTTTGCTTTACTATTTTAACTCCGAGAGCGAACAACAAGCTCGGTGTGAAAAACTCAGCATCATTAACACAAAGAAAACCAAAGTGATGGAATATGCTAATAAAATAGTAGCCATCTCATTCTTAGATGTCCAAGGCAGGGTTTGTTAATATGTTGTATCACCTCACACAACTGCAACAAAACAATATTATAAAAGCTTACTAAAAATCTTGGACTATATCAAGCGAAAACGACCACATATCTGTGCAACAGGATGAATGTTATACCATGATAACGCAAATATAGTGATGGAGTATCTCGCCGTAATAAAAATAAAATGTTTACCTCATCCACCCTACAGCACAGACCTTGCCCCGTGTAACTTCTTCTTTTCCCTAAAATGAAGAAGTGCCTTTGTAAAGGACGTTTTTAGTCTTCAAAACAAGGCGGTGAAGGCTATGTAGGCGACTCTGAAGGATCTGTCAGAGAATGGCTTCAAGTGGATCTTTGAAGGAGAAAAAAATTATAATTATTCATATATTGAACAGACCTCGTATTTATCTATTACCGAGCATTATGTGTTATATAAGAAGAGGCTGACGCTGTCCAACAGCTGGCGTTGCAGCTGAAACAATTGTATAGGCTATTGACATATAGTTTCCCTTTATTTTACATTGTTACATTTGTTTCGTCCCCTAGAAAGCTTGATAAACAATTGTTAACACCACTACTAGCATCCTTGAAGAAATTATCGCTTCGAAGATTATGCTATTCTAAGCCGCTCCCTAATTTCATTTTTTGTTTTCAGACCACGCATTTGTTAAGATTGGTGGAACCTTCATTTATCTTTTGTTATAACTATACTCTATGCATATTTTTGTTAAGATTTCACTGTCTGATAATCTGGAATACGCCCAGGTATTAATTCGGACCAGATGTTGACAAGCATCATTGTTTTCTACGAACGAGTATATTTCTTCCATGGCTACCGTTAACAGCTCACATTTATCCTGTTGGTGTACTATACAGACAAAATTACATAGAACATTCTTAGTCGTATATTCCTTTAGCAGCAACTAATCTCGTTTGTTTCTCTTCTCAACAACAACATTAACATTAACCTTCAGTAGTAGGCTTCAAACCTCATATACCACTCTACGTTGATTCTCTGGTTCTTCTTTTATCTTTCTTTGAATAATTCATCAAAAGGAACACATCGTTTTGAACTCGAACTTAGACACTGATGATTGTGAAGTTGCAGGTTGTTCGTCTCATTTTGATGATCTTGGTGTAACCTAGGAGTGCATTTTCACTGTTGGTGTGATACTGTCAAGTTTGCTCTAATTTTATCGGTAAAAATTATACGCCCTCAGATATGTGAGGTCCTTCAGCTGCTAGTGCTTTCCTTCACTTTATTCAGTACTATATTTTATTACAGATATAATATATAATACATAACTTTTTCACCAACTCGCGAAACACCTTCGCCTGGTTCTTCAAGATGTTCATCACAAATAATACACTTCTATGCCACTATTGTGAAATCAAAATTTCACTCATTACATTTCATTCTGGAACAAAAAATAAAAATGTTAACGCAACATTCCAGTGAGTGATTACTAAAGTGGTACAATCGAACAGTGTAGCATTCAAATACAGTTATTTCATAAACTACTATATTGCAGTTACAAAAATCATGAATTGGTACATTTTTTGCTAAAATATTATTGTTCATAAGCAATTTCACCTGTGTGTAAACCCATACCTCAGCTCAATTGTGTAATCTTCAAATCAGATTATCTCAAACTATTAGAATTACAAAATTAACGAATAGAAGCTCTTTTGTAGAAAATCTTACTATATTTTATTAGGGATAGCTTTTAATTCTCCAATGAAATTATCTTGCAGATACTATCCAAGGAAGTCATTGTTAATACGTAATTAATTTAATGCTAGTCGAGCAATTAAGTATCAGTTTCATTTAACTGGAAATTAAAGAACAAGCCCTTAATCTACTTATAACGTTATGAGCAATCTTATTCAAAATCCGAAAAAAGATTCTATTTTTCAAAGTGGCATCATCAGCTTACCTTTGTTCCATCAAAGCTTTAAATATATCCATCAGTGAGTATCAATGAGCAACTACGAAATTTTAAAACTTTCTAGTTGCTGAAATTGGGCCTTGGTTGACCGGATTATCCTGTTGTAATCATGTAATGTACCACTTCATCGAATTTGCCTTCTTGGGAGCAATTAATTAAGTAATTTTTAAAGTATAAACTCGATGCTAAGATAGGGTATAGCTACATTAACTGTATATATTTAAATTATTTAATTACTGTTTCTTTAATTCAAAACATCCTGTATGCATTTTATTTAATTATCATTTATATAATTACCGAGCTTTTAACTGATTATCATGTTTATTTATTCATTTATTTTCTTTTAATTACCGTTGCATTTACGGACGTTAAGATTAAAAATATTTTAAAGTTTCTTGTATGAACTATTAATCTAACAGTTCAAGTTTCTTGACCCCAGTCAACAAAACATTACGTATGTATGTCAAGGGGTTTAAACTCGGTGCATAAATAACACGTATGGCTAGGACAGATTAGATAAATATACGTTAGTTTTAACCATTGGTGGAAATTTTTATATTATATAAATTGATTTAATTACATTATTCTAATTAAGATGTAACTTATTTATTTAAGGATTAGTTCGTTTTAATAACCGCTATATTGTACATAGCTTTAATTTTGGTTAATTCATGTACAACTATTTTTGTTAATTACTTTCTATTGGAAGCAGTTATATTAATGTTGTTCATTACTGCTTTTAGCGCAGTAAATCGCGCATCCGATGTTATGTTAATTAATTATAAAATGTTTTAAATAAAGGAATTTAATGACTAGAAAGCTGTTTCTCGTTGAAGTTGTAGATAACAATTTTATATAAAAACTCGCGATGTAAAATCCAATTTTAGAGAACGAATACCGTCTTCGCTGGTAGAGCATCACGCCCAAGAAATAATAGAGATCTTACAGCCTTTGCTGGTAAATCAACCCATTCGAAAATTCAAATATTTATTCCAAGGTTTATAGGTTATGATTTACCCCACAAAAGGGTGGTAGATTTAATCCTATGAATTATTGTTTTGATAAATCCGTAGAATTCAGTTTACGTTTCACAAATTAAAATTTAATACAGTAAAACAGTACTTTTTCTACGGGCCGTATTGTTCCAACATTTAGCAAGAACGAAACGATCTGAAGTACTTCATTTCTAAAGGGTCACCAAGTTTGTTTACTTGCATTGTTTTAGATTTGATTTCAAGTAATGAACAAAAGTACGATTCTCGTTTAGTTAAGAACTGTTTATAATAAACACTCACAGAGGTGTGTAAAGAACACTTCGAAATCCTTCCTTGAAGTTAGATAAAAAGTTGCTCCGAAGCTCGATTTTTCTCGCCTTGTCCAAAGTGCATCCAGAGATTCATATTGAAGTTGTTCCGCTAAACAATCCCAGTTTAACTATAAATAATCGTACACTAAACTATAATTACCTAAAGTAACTTTCACCCGCACAAACAACATAATTAACACACATCGCGATTGTTTAATCGCCATCTTGGTGATCTCGATCCGTTAGATCGATCATATTAATTGTAAATAATAGCAGAGTTGTGCACTGTCGCGACTCCTACGTTCTGTAATTAAAAGAGAAACGGCCGATAACTAATTTTAAAAGGTTCATATCCATAATAAAATACAAATGTTGTAGAATTTATAATTAAAACAATTTTTGGATAAACTGTGTAACTTTAATAAAAATTAAACGTTTCGAAAACTATTTGTTTCCTTTTTATTGAAAAAGGAAACAAATAGTTTTCGAAACGTTTAATTTTTATTAAAGTTACACAGTTTATCCAAAAATTGTTTTAA
>JAHWXV010063991.1:0-12504 GCA_024586415.1 Phrixothrix hirtus | reverse complement strand
TGAGTTGTCAATTTTATTGAAAAAGGAAACAAATAGTTTTCGAAACGTTTAATTTTTATTAAAGTTACACAGTTTATCCAAAAATTGTTTTAATTATTTTAGTTATATTTAGGGAAATTTTATATCGCATATAGTAGTTACGAGGTCTCGACGAAATATTGTGTGTGTGTGTGTGTGTGTGTGTGTGTGTGTGTGTGTGTGTGTGTATGTGCGTGGGTGCGTGCGGGTGATTGGGTGGAATTTATTTCTTCTATATTTTATAAACTTAACTGTTAAATGCCAAAACAGACTTACAACACATACAACCCAACAGCTACGATAGTGAAGTCATGGGGAAATAGACGATAACTGGCGTTCGAACATCTTTTAGAATAGAGAAAAATCGAGAATCTGGGCACTACTTTATTCCGGATACAGCTGACAATGGAGTTGACGCACCTAGTATATAAGATGATAAATATTTTACCTAAAGCGAAATGAGAGTTCTCCAGGTAGAGTCACCTCCTTTGGTACCAAATAAAAGATATGCAATGTGTTTGTATAAATGCCACAATTCAGTAAATTTTGTCTTCCGATGTGTATAAGTGATTTGTTGATTTTATAGCAATAGAACTTAATAATAATTAATGCCCAAGAAGTGAACATCAAGCACCATTTTAACGAATGAGACAATTCGCTTATATTCAACTCGATTCATAAATAAATGCGCAATAACTTAACTTTGATATTTCTTGAAAAATTGTTAGCAAATTAGGTTAAATTAAAACGTTACATCCAAGGGATGCAGATTCAAGCTCAATAGAGATCGATAAATTTTTCAGTGCATAGAAATTTAAAAAACATACCTTTTCTGGGACAAGTAAAATCGTAAATCCCGTGTTAATTTAATGTTTTGCACTTAAAAGTCCTTATTGGCGGTAGAACTCCTCTAGATTCGGCAACATTCCAGTAAGCTTGGCGAAATGGGCGTAGTAGTTGAAATCAAGAGGTCCAAGAGAATTTTGGCATCTCGAAGTCCAAACCACAAAACACAATAAAAAAATATCGAGGAAATGTTATTCTTTCCCTTTGTTATAAAATAAAATATAACTACTCAGTCTTGACGGTAAATGCAATAAAATAAATCGTGAACTTGATACATTTATGCGGTAATAATAAAAATACATTAATAGGGATACATGCAAAAGACTAAATCTAATTAAATTGAGCTTAAAATATGTTGAATATTTATTCTAATAAAACAACTATTTAGTTAACAATAATTAAATTTTCCCGGGTGTCTCAAAAGTATGGAATATCCTGTGTGTCTCAGTAATTGATAAGATATCCCTACAGTCTACGTATTGGATAGAGATTTTTATTCTCTTTTCAACGATATAAAGAAAATTTTTGATAAAACCGCGAAAAACATTTGCAGGTGTATTTCAGCATTACTTAAAAATCTAGCCACCCATTACTGATTTATACAAATTAAATTTATCTATCAATTAAAATAAGAAATCAAACAGTAAACAAATTTATATTGTTATATAAAAATGTGCACCATTCGCAATTTGACAACGTTATATTCGTTGTTCAAATCCATCAACTGCAATTCAAATTATTTCAGGAGTGATCGCTCTTATTTCTGTTCGAATACGATCTTTTATAAGCTTTTAATATCTATCGGCCTGTTTACGTAAACTTTGCTTTTGATGTGATCCCAAAGGAAGAAATCTAGGTGATCTGACGAACGATGTGGTCATTCTATAACATCTCTTTCACCTATCAACTGATTAATAAAAGTGGCGAACGTAAAGTATAAAGGAAGGGGGATTTCCGTCTTACTACAGTCATATTCGGTTTTGGGGTACATCTGGATCAACTTCATTTGGAAATGAACCAGTTAATGCAGGAACTAACTCAAAGTGTAAGAAGTCGAGATAAACATTGACCGTTAATCTGTTTTCAAGAAAACAAGGTTCCAATATTTGGGTTCTAATAATTCCTGCTCAAACATTGACTTTCTTCGGGTATTGAGCAAGTCCTTCTAAATATCAATGAAGATTTTATGAAGCCCGGCAGCGTGTACTTTGCTTGCTAACTGATTCTTTTAAGCAAAAAGTTGCCTCATCAAGTAACCAAATGTATTTGTGAAAATTCGAACCGACGTGTTAATTCTTCGCAAAATTCTATTTGTCGATCCAAATCATGTTCCAGTCATTCTTAAACTGTACTAGGTTTGTACGGATGCCATTTCTCGTTCTTTAAAATTTTGTGTGCAGCAAATTTATGTACCTCATGGTTTCGAGCAAGTTAACGTAGAAACGTGTGGATTCTCCACGAACCCTAACATCACATTTTCACGTACTTCATTATTAATCACTGTGGTCTACACGCGTTTGGTAAATTTTTCACCGATCCTGTATCTTCAAATTTGCGCAAAATCTTGCACCATAGTCTAAGAAATATTGTTTTCGGGATACAAGTTGTTGAATAACTCACAAACTTGTACCTGTTTTCGCTTTCTTGTCCCATATCCTAGGATCATTAAAATTTCAATGCGTGTTTTTCCAATAACATCCATTATAAATTTTATTATTTAAATAAACTGATCTTCACACTCAAGTAATTTATCTTGACAAGTCTGTAAGGTACTTTCAATTATCTCAACAAATGGAGGCATACAAATCTGAATGTGCAGCTAGATTTTTAAGTATTGCTGAAATAAACCTGCAAGGAGTTTTTCGCGGTTTTCTCAAAAATTCTCTTGTATGAGGGTATTAATGTTTTATATCATTAAAACGAGAAGAAAACTCTATCCAATACGTAAGCTGCACATCTGTTTTAAAAAATAACTACAATTATCCACTGTTACGTGATGGAAAATATCAAACAACTTTTATTTGAAATATTTTTCCCTATAATGAATATTTATTGAGATATATGGGATATTCCATGCTGTTGAGACATCCGTTATATCAAATTAACAACAAACAAGCACACCTTGTGATAATGTTTGTTAAATACGTAAACTGAGCTTGATGGCACGACTCACAATAGTAAAAGTTAAATGTATTTTCATTCCGAACAAGGAAATGATGAAATGTTGGAGCTTTGTATAAAGGTGATACATAAACTAGTTAAAATGCGTCGATAGGCAAAACAATTAGGTACGAAAAGGTAAATAACTCACGGGATGAGCGCCCTTAGGAGGTTCTTTTTAATGAGCTCCCAATTTTAGATACCAATAGACCCCCAGTGCACTTGAATAATGTATGTGGTATATTTAACTAAATATATCGTGCATGATAGCGGTTCTTCACTTCAGCGGAGTTTAGGAATGCGTTCTTACATAAAAGGAACTCTAAAGAAAATTTGAACACTTAATTTATACGGTTTTTGGAATATTACAACCTCAAAACGATTTTGGAATTGAATCACAACGAGACTTAATTAACATCCGTTTACAACTTCAGAGATTATCAATTTTACACTCCCCACTAGGGGAGGATGCGGACGAAGAAGTATTTTACACTTTTGCACTATATGGTGATCTAAATTTCTCAACCCGCTCTAAGGAACGCGTGACTTAATGGACGAATTTATTTAAAAATTAAGTTGAAAGATATATTGATTCTTATCGAATTTTGCTTAACACTATTTGATTTAATTTAGACAAATATGAATTTCAGTAGTTCCATTATTATAATGTTTGCAATTATAAATGTAAATGCACTTGTACTATTATAAACGGAACTTCCAAAATAAATTTACTACGAGTATAAAAACGAAGCCTTACTGAATTATTTTAAAATAATACGAATTAAAACGAAGTATTTTAATAATTTCTAACGCCAGTGGCTAGAGATGGTTGAAACCATGTTAAATTTGAAATGTATAGGATATAAATATGATCACTGCAGGCTTATTTGGGTGTACCACGAGGATGCAATTTGGGGTCACTTTTGTTTTTAATATATTTCAGCAGTCTATAAACATATATTAGAAACTCTCAATATTCACCGTTTGCTAATTATTAAAGTTTTCAAAGATACAATGCGACTTGAACCTGATAAATAAATTCACACATTATCATAAGTCAAAATTTAATATCTCAAAATGTTTAATAATTAACTAGAGTAGAAGTATGAAATCGTATAACCACAACTACTATATTAATTCTAAAATTTTAACGCCAACTCATAAAGTCGTCGACCTGAGAGTCAAATTTGATAGCAAGCTTTTATTTATAATCCATATTAATGGTGGGGCTTACAGGCTATTTAGGATTTTCACAATATAGATATGATAAAGGCCATAAGAACTTCATTAGTTAGATCTAAATTAGATCATGCTTCTATAGAATAAAATAAAACGAAATCTCCATCTAGCCTCTATTGGAATCTCCACTTCATCTATCTGGAATTATCCACCGAAAAAGTACAAAAAAATTTCCTTGGATATTGTTACTATACAAAATATGGTCGTCCTTTCAACGGCAACTACATGCAGTTTTTACAAATATTTACCCTGGACAAGCTTTCAAACGGAAGGACTATGTAACAAATTGTATTCCTACATAAAATTATTAATCTAAAAGTAGATGACTTTAAACTTCTTGAATTACTAAACTTCAATGTTCCTGCTATCTATACGAGAAATCAATTAACATTTAAACCAAAAATGTCCAAAAACGAAATTCTATTCTAAATTTCCAATTTTCAGTATGTGTAAAATTTTCAACACGTCATTCAATAACATCGATTTATTCAATACTACACTGTCACAATAAAAAATTAATAAAGCAATTTCTCTCGGAGCATCAGTAGGGGTGCAATGTTTAATATTTAATAACAGCCATCTTGTCGATTTAGTTTATTTTATTTATCTCTGTATTTGTCAATACTGTAAACTAGACATTAATATTTTGTTTTTCATCTTGCCGAATGAACGAATTATTATTATATAAAATATGGAACGATAAAATATACGAGATGGGTCCCATATCTACCTGGCCACGGGTATTTCCGTGTAATCTCGAATAAGAAGTTGGAGGGGATTGTAATGCTCTAACATTTATAAGCATGAACATGAAATTTTGTGGCTCTGCCTACAATTTCTTAGTAGCAGTAGTCACGTAAAGAACACGAACTGCGTCAATTTTTCGAAATGTTGAAATTCGAATATGAATATGTGTTTAAGTTCATCATCAAAGAGGGTGTAAACACAATTAAAATTAAAAACCGTTTGGACAACGTTTAGGGCGCATCATCACCTTCACGTTTCCAAGTAAAACACTGCGCGAAAGAATTGCAACAAGGAAAAGAAAATTGTTGAATTAATTGTTAGTGGAGACAACACAACGGTAGAAAAGTGTATCTATGGAGTGGCAGTTTCGGGATGAGCGCCCCCAATAAAGGCTAAGATCAGTCAGCCAACAAAAAAATCATAGCTACCATTTTTTGGGACTCAACTTGGATGTTGATGATTGAACTCAAAGAGATAAACGCAGTTATGAACGATGAATATTATGATTCACTTCTACACAAGTTGCGCGAGACCATTAAACCATTAAACCATTAAACAAGATGAGGAAAGCTGCAACAGGGAGGCTTCTACTGCACGATAACGCACTTGTGCGTCTTGCGACAGTTTCAAAAGTAGTTATTCATGGCTGCAAATTCCAGGAAGACGGTAAATCTTATTAGTCGTGATCTGGCCTAAAGTGACTTTTATTCGTTAAGGGTTTTAAAGAAAAGTCTTGGTGAGAGAATATTTACCTGTGACGGTTACCCTAAAACAGCTGTTAATGAGCCTATTGATAGACTAATTTTTTAAAGCCATAGAGATGTTGCTATCGGGATGTGTAGCGAGTATGTTAAATAAAAGAGGAGGCTTTATTGGAAAATAATATATTTTTCCATTTTGCCTCTTCTGCAAATATGCGAGGCCAAGTACTTATAGAACTTACCTCGTATACTGCTTTCCATAAAAATTCGAATACCCAGCATTCAGAATAATTGCGACTTACATACATAAATACGATTAAAAGTTGGTAAGAAATGAAACGAGAGCAACATTTAATAAGTGTTGCATCTCTACGATTTTTTTTGTACACATAAACTTTTCTGGGTATGCTTGAAATGAGATGATCGATCTTTGACTAAGGTATATCATCACATACTTGTTGTACCGTTTGACCGAGTTTACCAATGTTGTCAGAGTAACCCAAGGTGTCCATTCTTACGGCTATCTGGTCCTAAATATGATGCTAAATCAGCAGAACGGAAAGTCTACGGGAGCAAGTTAACATTTGCATAGTAACTGTTGCAGGATGTAAATGCACATTGTGTTGTTGGAACATTGGTTCTTTCAACTGTTCCAGAGACGGTATTAACACGAGCACTAAAACATTACTGTAGCGATCGGCATTCGATGTCTCAGGAATGACTACTAAAGATGATTACTAACACATGCAATCGCACCCCAGCCCAGTACGTACTGCATGATAGGAGTATGGCGCTCAACAGAAAACTTGTTGCACTTTCTACTACAAGCAGAACCTCGATTCATCGCTGAGACTATTTGATTCTCATTGAAGTATTGTTGCAGGATGACCTGGTGTAAGTAATAAACTGAACTGCATCGTACGATCTACGGCCAACAAAACTCTCTATAAATGGAAGATATGGATGTTCTTCGTCCCAATCATTTCCTACTGCTCTAGTAATTGAAAATGGGCCTCGTAGAGCAGCAATACGAAGAGCGCGATCTTCTCGGTTTGTGGTATTTTTAAGACATCCAGAACCACGCTGACGTCAACATTCACTTTTTTCTCACCATTTATTCCAACACTACGCAATTGTTCATTCACTAGGATTTAGGCGACGGGCTATACCACGAAAGGATTGGCCGGCTTCTTTAAGATCTATTTCAAAGTCGTCTAATTGGCGACAAGGTAAACGCTGACGGACTCGAAGCATTTCAAAAAAACTTGTAAAATTTTGATGAATATTTATTGTGTACAAATTTATAGTTATAGAGTGTCTTGAAATTATCTGATGTCCATTATTTGTTAATCATGGTTTTATTATTTTTATATATTCAAATATTCAGCTACTTTATATCACCATCCTTAATTAAGCTTTATCCCACTAGAAATTGATTGTTACAACAGTAGGTATCAACACAGCACATTTGTTGTACTTTTGTTCATTAATTATATTTGTTTCTTGTTGTTTACTTGTTTTGTGGCTGAGACTTCGGGATGCAGAAATTCCCTTGATCCTTTTGGAGTAGAATTTTCATATAGTCATTTCGCCGTACCTACTAGAATTTAACGAATCTGAAGGAGTTGTCCCACCAGTAGGGATTTCTAATGTGCCAAATAACACATTGATACGGCATCTATGATTTGACTTGCTTCCTTCCAAGAACGCACGTTTTTTAATTTTTCTCCACTAAAAAATTTACCCACCTCTCGACCCCTATCGGATTTGAAACCGCGTCCCTTGGATGTAGAGGCAAAGATGGTAACCACTACATCAATTGGGACCATGCGCTCATTTACTTTGACATTAAATCTACTGGATGATCCAAGTGCCATTGTCAACTTTTCTAGCTGGGACAGAGATTAATTCCATATTAATCCAGATATTCGTACGTCACAGTATCAATTTATGCTATGACAATGCCTCACTTGATACACATCACTTATATTTACAATACAAAAATGATAAAAACAGAAGGAAACATTATAGGGAATAACATCATCACTTTTATTTTTCGTTCGAAAATAAACACTTATAGTAGGATTATACAGGGCGTTTCAGATAATGACATTTCATGGGGGCGGGGGGGTGAAAGGAGATCATACAGACACGACAATATGCGTAAATTTAAACGCAAAGGGTCCCTTTTTACAATTATGTACAAGTCGTCCGTAGTTGTATTAAAACTAGTATTAAAACATTGCTAAACTTATAACTGTATTACCTAACGTATCAAGTTACAGAACGTGCGCTGCGCTTTTACAACTCTTACAACTGTTGGCTCAGTAATAAATTGCACACAATTGCGAGAATTTAGAAATAATAAATATAATCTTTTTAACAATCTTGAAGAAGTTATTTATTAATAACTGACAATAACAAAAACGATTTTTTGTCATTCATTTATTAAGAAAGTGTGTATAAATGTAATTTAAATTATTATTGAATAGACCCTGTTGTTTTAGGCATGTAAAGTTTTTGTTGATAAAAATTTGTTTTAATATTTTTGTGATTTTTACAAAGAACAAAATGAATTTTGTAAAACTTACAGTTAAGACATCTTCATAGAAAATATTCAATTCAATCATCATTGTTCTTAACAAATAATTGAGCATGACGTATTGATGCGAATATTCTACCGCACAAAATACTGGCTAGGTACTACCCGACGTTAATCTTCATAATTTCAAGATATCGGTTAGTAAGGTTATTCTACAGTCTTGTTTTTATGCGTCTAATTCAAAAGTTAAAAGAAACGCGTACATTGTTTGTTTTACTATACGGAAACATTTATTTAGTAATCAGCACCTACTGGACAATATTTGTCATATTTGAGAGTGTGCGCAATAAGTATTGAGGCTCAACTTGTCATAATTAAAAAAAACAATTTTTGGTATTCATATATCTTCTAATTTTAATCATATGATCTTCTTTTCGTCCCTTAAAAGGAATGCCATTTATTTGAAACACTATATTTATGTAAAACATTATATCTATAGATGCTAATTTTATTTTAAAATGCAAGGAATTTCCTATATTTAAAAACAGCTGTATTTATATTGTTCAGAAATACTGCATTCACATTTAACGAAAGAAAATAATGAAAATAATTCAATTTTCTAGGTGATGTTTTTGCAGAAGATTGAGCGATTAAATTTAGAAGCATTATAAAGTGGAACTCAAAACTAGACGCATTTAGGATTATCTTCTTTCTAAGGTTTGGGAACATTTTGAAAAAGAATGCAAGATTTAGAAAAGTTCTTATTTTTATTTCACAGATAAGAATCATAGGTACTATTTGATGTATCTGTAATTGTTTTCTAAAACTTAGTTTAAAAAAAGCATATTTTTATCCATTTTATTTGCTTTAAAAGTTTTGTAATAGTGGACCTAAATAAAATGTCCACATAAAGACTATAAATTTTACATTAATATAGTTACATATAAAAGCATCTCTATTATTTAACAAATATGCAAATTAGTAGCAAAATAGATTCTACACCTAATAATTAGAATTACAATGTTTCATCGTTAAGAACCATTGCAGGATGACCACGAAATAGTTCTGTAAGTGCAGCCATAGATATCTCGTTGCCCATAAATTTAAAAAATGTAAGTGATGGCAATTCACTTAGAAATTCATAATTTAAATCTTTAATATTATTACCACAAATATCTAAATGAATCAAATTAGACAAGCCATTCGATGAAAGTTTACCAATATTATGAATGCCACAACAAACTAAATATAAAAACCTTAATTCATTTAAGTTATCGAAGTGTCCATCAATTGAAAGTTCCAAATTATTAAAACTTAGATCCAATAATTTTAATTTCTCCACTCCTGAGAAAGCGCTTGCTTCAATTTGTTTTATATGATTATACTTCAAAGATAACCAGCAAAGCGAAGGTAACTCTTGAAAAGATTGACTTTTTATGATTTCCAAAATATTACTTTCCAGATGCAGTTTTTGCAAATTTTCCAGCCCTTGGAATGTAGCACTGGAAATATCACTGATCATGTTACAAGATAAATTTAATTCTTCTAAATTAGGTGCGCCTTCAAAGGTACTAGGTTCAATTGTTTCTATGGTATTTTTTGCTAAATTGAGAAAATGAAGAGAGGCAAGGCCATTAAATGCTCCTGGATGAATGTGTTTTATACGACATTTAGTTAGGGTTAAGGTTGTTAAATTACTCAAGCCGAGAAAAGTATCAGTAGCTACTTCAGTTAAGGAGTTTTTATCTAAAGAGAGTTCTTTGAGCGCTTCCAAAGTTGTAAACGAGTTTTGATCAATTATGGTAATTTTATTTTGAGTTAAATTTATAGTTTCAAGTTTTATTAGGCCAACTAAGGTGTTTGGAGTAATGGTAGTCAAGCAATTATTTTCCAAATTCAGCATTTCTAAAGATAATAAATCTTTAAATGAAAAGTCTTCAATATTATTAATTTTATTGTTACTTAATATTAGACAAGTTAATTTGTCAAGTCCTTTAAAATTGTTAGCAGTGATTTCGTTTATTTGATTTATATCTAAATCCAGGCACTGAAGATTTATCAAGGTTTTTAGCAATTCTTCTGGTAAATTTGTAATTTTATTTTTTTGCAATGTCAAATCTCGAACGTTTTCAAAATTCTCAAATGAACGCTCATTTAAATTATTAAGGGCCATGCCATTAAGTTCCACCTTTGTAAGTTGTGCTAAATTGCTTGAAAAATTTTCTGGTAATTCTTCAATATGATTATCATTTAAACATAACTCTCTTAATTGATTTACCGCAGGAATTATATCACTATCCCAACTTCGTAAATTTGTTTTTGCCAGAGAAAGTTCTTGAAGTGAAGCTAAATCAGAAAATATTGTTGATGGAAATGTTGATATTGGATTGCACAATACATTTAAGATCACCAAATTTGTTAAACCCTTGAATACATCTGCATCTAGTGTTTCTATACCATTAAAATATACATCCAATTGTATTAAAGATTCAAGACCTTGAAAAGCATTAGGATGAATTGTATGAATCTTATTACTTGAAATATTCAATCTTTCAAGTTTAGATAAAGGATTAAAGATTCCTTCATTAATAACTTCAATGTTGTTATCATCTAGCCATATATCTGTCAGTTCTAGATTATTATCAAATAGGTGCTGCGGTAATTCCTTTAGATCATTTATACTTAATAACAATTTCTTGAGTGATGTTAATTCTTTAAAAGTTTCTACTGACAATTCTTTAATATTGCAGTTTTGTAAAAATAATTGAGATAAATTAGGTAGACATGAAAAGCAGTCTGGTGTGATGTACTTAAGACTGCTAGCTTTAATAAGAATACCATGTATATCTTCCTTCTGAACACCCGTGGTTGTAATGAAATTTTCTAAGCCCGCCCAAATATCTTCAATGGACTGGATATTCCTAAACATAGGACTGCCATCCTTATTTTCATACACAGGACCTTCATCTTCATCCTGGAATAATAAATTTATTTGTAAATTATTATAAAAGAGAAGATAACGTATAATTATAATATATAATCGAAATTGTCCCAAAAAACTAGTTTCCATTTTGTCAATATCAACACTTGAATCTAATTACCTTCCAATGTTTACGAGGCATTGTAATTACATTAAAGAATATAGTTTAAAAAGGGACTACCTTTTATAAAAATAAACCTAAAGAATTATCGAAAATGATAAATGACATATCAAGTGTCAAACTTGTATTTGGATAAATGTCACGTTAAATCTAAAACAGAGGCAGAGAAGGTAATTTTTGTTGGACACTTTTAATAACCGCGCAGTATAAAGCAAATTAATATTTACTGAAGTAATATCCAAAATTGGAAATGTTCATTACTTTTCGAAAACAGGAATTATTTATACGGAAATGCTGAAGTTTTGGGAAGTTATTTCTCACTCAGTAAGAGTACAGATTTTGTTAATTTCAAACATTAGACACAGGATGTCTGCTAAAAGTGTTCCGTAAATGTATATGAGTGATGAAATTTATAGCGAGTTCGACTTGCTCCACTGCACGAGTGTGGTCTAAATTAGCCGCTTTCTATTCATAAAAAATAGCATAAAAACTACGAAAATTACAAAACATTGTAGTTTTTTTGTAAACGGAAAACTGCTCATGTGCAATGCACTGGTACAATGCAGTAAGCCGAACTCACTATATAATAGGAGAGGTTGGGCTATCATGAGACAAGTTCGCCTTGAGACTAATATCAATTTTTAAATTTTAGTGTTTAGCGCTTGAGTAGTTATAATATTCTACTACCTCAACCCGCCTCCCTAATTGTTAGTTCACGGGTGTAAATCAAGGTATCATGTGGACGTGAGTAGGTAAGTATTTTTAACTGTAGCTACTTTGGAAGAATATTCTGTTGATATCAATAATTGGGCGCAATCAAATGATCAGACTATCTTATTTGCTGCAGTGGTTGAGATATAGTAAAAGTAAGTTACAACACAGTACGTTCATTCAGGGAAATCATTTACTGAGGTTCTCAGTCATCGACTATTCCTGAATGCGTCTACTTATTTTGTACGTTTCTCTTTGGTTAATTTTGGATAGAAAAGCTCGTAAGTCTAAACCTACATCAAAAAATCTGGTGTGAGACAACACACGACTTTCTCTTATACATTTTAAATTTAATTTGAATATATTGACGTAAGTGACTTTCCTATACACCGAAATTATAAACTCTAAAATTAATTTAAAAGCATAAATAATTCATCCA
>JAHWXV010063984.1:0-10360 GCA_024586415.1 Phrixothrix hirtus | reverse complement strand
GTTGTCAATTTTATTGAAAAAGGAAACAAATAGTTTTCGAAACGTTTAATTTTTATTAAAGTTACACAGTTTATCCAAAAATTGTTTTAATTATAATAAAAAACATTATTTTAAATATTCTAACCTATATTATATATCTTTTTAACACAAACAATGTTTTGTCAACATTTGACCTAGCCTGTATGGTATTTCACATACTTGTTCGAAATTACTCGAACGATAGTAGCTTTCTCAGAGTATTTCATATTTTAAGAAAACATACATACGAGCGCGTGCATAGATAAAATTGAGTTGATGTTTATGGGCTTTAGAGCCCTCCCACGTTAACATCTACTGCCGATATATCAACAAACATCAATGATACAAAATACAATAACAAGATTAACAACAATGTACCTATGTTAGGCTAAGGTGGTAACAATATATACTATAATGAAATGCTTCAAACGGGTGTGAACGTGACTGGCATTATTATTGAGCAAATAATACCTAAAACAGGGCGAAAAAAGATAAGAATACAAAAGAGTATAAATAATTGCAATTTACATTGATATAACTAATGCCTTAAAATATTTTTTGAAGAGTTTAACTGAGTGTGAAGCACGCAGGTAAGATGATGTGTAACTCATGTGTCTGATGATGTAAGTGTGATGTGTCCCATTTATCTTCTCGTGAAAGTCTAATAGTTGACTAAATGTTGGTGTATGGTATCGTAATGGTACCACTGAAGTAACAGACAAAGCTAATACAACTAAAAAAAAAGAAAAACGAGTCTTTTTGCGGGTGTTTTAGACTCAAATTACGCGCCGTTAGTGTTGAACGCCATAACACGCGTATCGCACTTTACACTAATAACTGTCAGCTTATGGCTCATAGTTCATCATATGTGGATAAGGTTCCGCGTTACTTTAATACTTATAGGACATACCCGATCTGTAGCAAGATGACATCTAGAGAACGCGTTGACCTTAACACAATTGCCATTTTCCGACTTCCTAGATTGGCACTCGCGAAAGCGATGGTTGCTCCTGCATTTATAGCAACTGTTGTTAGCTTGGTAGTTAGTGGTTATATACCCAAATGAGCAGCATTTGAAGCAGCGTCCTAAACTAACATGTGCTCGACTTGGATGCTTAAGTAGTCAACAACTATTGATCTTTTTGCTACCACGATCCGGAATAAATCTGGTGACGCCTTGAAGATGCAATGTGTTTTCCCGCTATCATTATTTAATGTTTCTGAAAAACTTCAGCTTGTTACAAATCGCTTCCTTGTCATAGCCGAGCTCTCTAGCCAAATATAAGTTTTCTCAGCAACCTAAGCCCCCCACCTCTTCAGCTGTCACCACTCCTTGCACGTCTAGAATGATTAGCTTCGGTGCTATAAGGTGAACTGGGCGCGATATAAAGGCATTGTTGTCTGCCATCGCTTTGTTAAAAGCATTTGCCGTTTTACGCTTTGGCACTCGATCCTAATATCACCAGCTCTAATGTATCCTATGTGCCTAAAGCCCCCCTCCAAAGTTCTAATGTCTGGATTTCTCTTGAGGAAATCTAGACCTTTACCTTTTAAGCTGCAAACTTTAGGTTGAACTGTTGTGACGGTGGGAATAACAGTCTCCCTTTTGTCGGGTGACTCTTAGGTCGTGAGTGTTCTGGTTGCAGTAACTTTAGTATAGCTTGCCTTTGTAACTTGTGAAGTGTCGCTATCAGAGTCGCTTGGTCTGTTTTCCAGGTTTGTGGTGACTTTATTACGTTGCAGGCCGCATGGCTCGTATTCATTCATGTTTTTTTATAATACCAGTTGTGTTGTTTTTAATTTCGCCTAGTTGTTTGCAAATATGTTCAAATTGGTCCTACTGCAAGTTAATCCTCTCATCTCGGCTTCTTTCCTTTAAACTGTCAATGTCTTTCTGCATCACTTCTAACATTGTTGTGATTACATCGAATCGCGTGTAATGTTTGCAAAAAGTCGCCAGCTCTGGCATCATATCGCTAGGTTCCGTTTTCATTTCCTCCATCGCCTTTGTTCGATTTGGATCAAAACGAGGTTAGGGTTTACATTTGCGACGCAAACTTCGGCGAAGCGATACATTTGGTTAAATTGTTGCAGTGCAATATTAACGCAAGAAGCTACTTCCCCGCTTGTTAAAATGGTTTGAAAGATGTTCCACTTATTAAAAGTTTCTCTCAACGTTCTTCATGTTTATGCCGGGTTGTGTGTGCTCCTCCATGTTATGGTTATCTGTGTCAGAGCTTGCAGTGTTGTGTGGTATTCCCACACTGAGGAACTACCCCAACGCCTGGAAAAAGGCAAACATGATAGTCATCCGGAAAAATGGAAGACAAGTCACGTTCCCACGGGACTATAGACTAATAAGCCTATTACCGACCATGGGCAAAATCACTGAAACAATAAAGCTACGACGACTTAACGATTACATAGACGACTGTTACCTGTTACCAAACGAACAATTTGATTTCAGAGCAGGACAGTCGATGACACACCAACTACTACTAGTAGTGGATAAAACCGACACCAATCGACAGGGGCCATCTTCTTCAACCTAGCGAAGGCCTTCAACAAAGTTTGGTATCATGGACTACCTTATAAATTAATACATACCAATATACCACTGGCCATGAGACAACTGATTAACACATTACTACGAGGACGGATAGTTAGTGTAAAACTAAACCACATGACATCAACGACACGTTCACTAGAAGGCGGGGTCCCATAAGGAGCGCCCTCTCTCCGGTACTTTTCAAACTCTACATACGAGACATCCCGAAAACGGCTGACACGGACATAGCACTTTACTCCGACGACACGACGCTACTCTCAACCACCACAGAGGCGCGCACAATCGAAAATAGACTACAAAACGCCATCAACCATCTCAAAAGTTAACTAAAAACATGGCAAATCAAGATAAACGCAGACAAATACGTAGCAGTCTACTTTACGAGAAGACATGACAGACCAACAAAACAACTAAAAATAGACGACATTGACGACAACGACAAGTATCTAGGACTAACTCTAGACCGTAAATTACTATGGGGCGAACACATAGACGACATAACACGAAAGGGTTTGGGTATAATGACTAACGACTAACGATAAAGTCGCCTCGAACCTTACAATAAACTAAAAATATATACGACAATAATCAAACTTTTACTATTATATGCTGTGCCTGTGTGGGGCTACGCTGCTCCGACCTATAGAAATAAAATTCAGGTTGTTCAGAATCGGACATTAAGGACTTCCGTTGATGCCCCGTGGTACATCCGTAACCGCGACTTTCATAAGGACGCTAAACTCCCAAAGATCTCGGTGTTAATACTATAACACACTAAAGACCTTCACAAAACACTACACACAAGCAAAAACACACTTATCCAATTTTTGGCAGTTTATGATTCCAAAATTCCCCGTCTACACAATGCACCCAAAGTCTCGAAGCTAATGAAGACGAAGTACTTAGAAATGCTTTTGATAGTAGGGGAGACCGAGTCCAGTTGATACAGGGTCACATTGATACATCAATAGTAATTTCTGAATGCGCATGCACCAAGGACCGACAGTGAATAAAGAAGCAACGGATTCGTATTCAGTCAGTACCCGCGTCCTGAAGATTCTCGTTTACCTAATTGGTGATTTAATCATAGAAAACTGTTTTTTGTGACAAAAAGTAAATTTTTCTAGTGTTATTTGAGCTGTTGTAAAAACCGTATAAGTGATTTTACTACAGAAATCGAAATATCACAACGTTCCTTGACTAAGAGTTATGTATTTTCACTAGTAGAAGTAGTTTATATTCTAACCTGTTTATTACAGTTCTAATGTTAATGTAATGGCGTCGTCTGAGTCAAGTTGATACGGTGTATCAATTTAATCCACAAGTTTTTGATAGCGTATTTTCATTTTTTGCTTTCAGAAATGCCAAGGGACTACTTGAAAAAACTCAAAGGATGGAAATTCTTCTTGATCTATTCGAGAGAGCGTACACTGAAGTAAAAAATAGATTATCTCTACAAGAGGTTGCAAAAACATTCTCAACAGATAAAATGACTACGCAGGTATAGAAATAAAAAGAAGAAAAATTAAAACCCAGAGTTATATCTAAACGTCCATAAAGGCTATGCCAAACATCGTCAAATATGAAATGATGATCTAAAGAAAGAGCTAAATTAATATACTCTTATTTGCTCTAAAATCTATTACGGTTTGACATCTAAGAATATAAGAGAAGTAGTCTATGAGTTTGCGTTGGCAAATCAAGTTAAACTATCTGATACATGGCTAAACTCAAAATTCTTAAAACGGCATTCTAATCTTTCCCTGCGACTTGTCCGGGCCACCAGTTTTAATAGGAATAACGTGTTAACATTTTTTATAAATTTTAAATTTGTTTTATACAAACATAAGTTACAACCTAAAGACGTATGGAATGCGGATGAAACCTGTGTGCAAACTGTTTAACGTCCTAGTAAAATTGAAGCGGAGAAAGGAGCTCGTTAAGTCGGGAAAGCAACATCTGTTGAGAAAGGACAAACCGTTACAATTGCCACAGCTATCAGTGCGATAGGCAATTTTGTACCACCTGTCTTCATATTTCCACGGGTTTTCTATAAAAATCGTTTCGTTCAGGGGGGATCACTTGAATGTATTGCGACAGCGCAGGTTAGATGACTGGACCTTCATTTTTGATTTTTATAAAATATTTCCATGTTCATATGAACCTTTCACTCAAAAATTCCTGCCTGATTTTACTGGACAAACAACACTCGCACTTGTCAAGTGATGTTCTTAATTTCTGTAAGGACAGTGGGATAATTTTATTATCGTTCCCACGTCCCACCATTTCCAATCCTTGGACAAGTCTATTTTTGGGCCATTTAAGATGTTTTATTTTTCTGCTGCTGACAACTGGTTAGCCAGTAACCCAGGCAAAAGAATAAGCATCTATGATATTCCCGTACTTGCTAACAGTGTTTTTCCAAATACTATAACGCCAAACAACATCGTTGCAGGAATTAAAGCAACTGGAATAATGCCCTACAATCCTGATATCTTTAAGGATGAAGATTTTTTGTACAGCTACGTAAATGATCGCCCACTTACCCCAGTTCAACAAGTGAATCCTTGCCAATCCTTCAAACTGAGCCCTCAACATCAGCGAGAATTCAACAAGCGAGCCAGTTCTTTCTACAGTTACTAACCGTGGGTCTACTTCGTCCATTGTCAAGTTGGAAATGATTGCAATGCTAGCAAAGGCTATGGAACGTAAGTCTAAGCTTCGTTTTAAAAGGAAAGGTAGGCAGTCCTTGAAATCTGCCATTCTCACAGATACTCCGGTAAAAAACAAAATTGAAAAAAGCATAAATAAAAGAGAGCTAAAGAAATCGCTGAAATTATTCAAATTCAAATTCAAATTAATTCAAAAAGCAAAATATTAACGTAGCAAAAAGGGGAAAAAAGGAAAGCTCGAAATTTAAAAAAGGAAACTAAGGAGGCCAGTCTGAATCGCAAGGAGATGAAAATACGCTTTGCTTAGTATGTCTGGAAACCTACATCGCGTCTAAACCTGAACAAGACTGGATTCAGTGTATTTCTAGTAACAACTGGGCTCCCATAGATTGTGGAGAAGATAGCCCTACTTACCTTTACATTAACTGCAACTCAGAGTTGTCATCTTGCAATGAGTGAAGATTTAAGTTTGTATTATATTAATTATTATTGAAAATAAATAACAGGCAAAAGGAATCAGTTAAATTAATAAAAAGTATCTGTTAAAAAGAAAGTAGTTAGAATTAAGTTGGTATCGAAAAATGTAAAACACTAGAAATAAATAATAGTGGGGGTGTTTCCAGAAGAACGACGAGACAAGGAGACGCATGGCGACCGGCGGGAAGTGAACTTGGCAAGCGTATTTCGCCATTTTGATAGTTGAAATAAAATTGTTTAAAAAAGTATGTGTGTCTTTAATATTGAAATCAATATTATTGAGTGCGCGTAAATAGTGAGATTATACTTCACCAGTAGCAAAGAGAAAATCCTATAAATTTAGGAAATCCGAAAATAATCTCGCGTCGACAAGTGCTGACGACATCTTTTAAAAATGAACAACAAATCTTTTTGGTGCCAAAACCAAGGAGAAATTGAATGATTTAATATTCAACCAGAAATCAGGGTGCCAATCGTCCAAACATTAGACGAAATCCGGAAAAGTATCCATAATAAAAGGTTACCGTAAAACAAAGGAATTACTTGTGCAGGTAAAAAATCCGTTATTACATTTTCATTGTAGAATTGTTTAAAAGCCAATGAAAAGTGAGTCAAATTAAAATTCTGGAAGTGCCTGAACTCGAAAGTGCTGACGTAGGTGCAACTTGCGTAACAGGAAAACTCAAGGCCGGTCCAGGGGCGTATCGTGGACCTAATTACGGAGTGTGAGTTAAAATAAAAAGTTATTTTATTGAACATTATTTCAATTACAATTAATTTTTAACACATTTTTAATATCTAAAAACACCCCACTTCAATATTTTATATACAGAGTCAGTCAAAAAGGATTGTGGGATTTTTTCGGAAATTATTTTGCACAGTGATAATCACATCAGCAACTATGTCTTGTTGATAAAATATTGCCTTTGTTGTGGAATTTCGCCTTTGTTTTTAATTTAGCCTTAGTAGTCGATTTCCACCTTTGTGTTTATTATTGACTTTGTTGCGAATTTTTGCATTTGTTGATATACCTATTAGCTTTTGTTTAGAATAAGTTCCACAGGAATTTTGATGATTCTCATATCAGTATAATCTATAAAGGGCCCTTAGTTATTTGAAATAATAGTTATAAAATTGAAAATAATTTTAATTTATAATAAAAATTCTTAAGTTTGTAACAAACTGAATTCTTTTGCTAAATAGTTCAATTTTTCTTGAGTCAATTAAGCATCAAAATATTTGACTTGCAATATTCAGGTATTGATCATTGAATTAAATACAACCATTTATATAAGTTCTGGAAGACTGATGGTTGTATCCTGTAGAAACGGAGTTGTCTCATAGCATACCGGAGCAAAGAACCCAAAAGTAATCGGTAAAGTATTTTCTTATGTATAAACAATTACAATTTGGCGCAACAACTTGGACCGTTAGAAAACCCTAAAACATTATAATTGTCGGCCCAATGTGGGCCTTGAAACCCAGTAGCCCCGTAGCGTTATAATCTGCCTCTGATTAAATCCAACAGGATTTTATGAGACATCTTTTTTTATTTAAAACTATGTTTAAATGCTTATAACCTATTATGATTTATGGCTAATATTGTAATATAAATTACCAATGTTGTAGAATTCATTTTATATATTACTATAATAATGTTTATGAATTAAAATAAATTTGGGCATTTTCTTCTTGCCGTAACAGCCTACTCACTTGAGTATCAACTTGACCTATTCATATATCAATTTACCCCAAGCTGGGTAAAGTTATACAATTTAATTTTTTTTTGTTATCTCAAAAATTAACTTTAATAAAGTGTGAATGATTTAAATCGATAGAAAAATAGTGTTAGCATCATGTGATCTTTTATTCTTATTTATAACATTAGAAACAAAAATTACAAAAACCAAAATGTAAAAATTTGGTGTGTGACAACACACGATTTTCTCTTACGTACATAGATATACAAGTATGCAAATGTTCACAAATAATTAAAATATTATTTACGTTTATTTTGAGAACGCTAACTGTAACAGCCATCCATCCCAATTACTGGACACGTAAAACCTTGCTTAACTCCAGAGATTTTCTCTGATAACTCGTTTCAACTCATTTTTTCAGGAAAACCCCTAAGTTCACCTAAAAGGATGTCAAGGACATAAGAACCGTAATAAGTTTCAAAAAAAATTTAAAAATGTTTTCGAGAAAATCGCAAAAAACTGAAAAATCACAAGAATAAGGTAGCACTTCCAGTCATTCGATTTTAACTAAATTCTTGCTGTTTCATGTGCAGGTAGATATAAAGAATAAATACAGTTTTTGATTTTCATATAATGATTGCTTTGTGAGATACATTGTTCACAACTAATACTCCAAGTACTTTCGGTTACTCGATTTTCAAAAATTTATTATGCTTGTTTAATATAAAACTAAATTAAGTAGCTAAGAAACGCTAAGTTTAAAAAAAATCGCTACAGCCGATTTCAAGAAAACCGTGAAAATGAAGAATCCGGAAAATACCTAAAAATGACAGAAATAAAGTGGTATTTCCGGTTATTCGATTTTAACCAAATTTTTGATTTTGCAGAAAAAGGCGCTTAGGACCTTAAATATAAATTTTCATTTAGTTTGGGTTATTAGATTTATAATTATTGTATTCAGAGTTAACAGTGAAAGTACTTCCGATTACTTCATTTACAGAAAATTTTCTGAGTAACCACCTAGATTATATGAAAGGATCTTAAATGCTTAATAAATACAATACATTTTAAGAAAATCGGGACAGCCGATTTCGAGAAAATCTCGAAAAACAAAAAATTCGGAAAATATCTAAAAATGAGAGAAATAAGTTGGCACTTGCGGATATTTGATTTTAACCAAATTCTTGATTTAGCACACTAAGGTGATTGTGACCTTAAATATAAATTTTCATTTAGCTAAGGTTTTTAGTTTCATAGTTATTTTATTCATACTTCACGGCGAAAGTACTACCGGTTACTCGATTTACGGAAAATGTTATGAAAAATCACCTTGAAGGGGCATTCAATTTCAAAGAAATATAGTAATTTTTAAAAAAATCGTTAAAGCCTATTTCGCAAAAATCTCAAAAAATCAAAAAATGACAAGAATAAAGTGCCACTTCCCGTTTTCCGATTTTGGTGAAATTGTTGCGGTCGCGTGCGACAATGGATAGAAATTCAAATATAAAATTTTGTTTTTCTAGGACTCTTGGTTTCTGAATTATCGTGTTCATAGACATACACACCCAGACCAATTTTCAAAAACATGATTTTCGCACTCAGGGTACCCGAAAACGTGTATTTCCACTAAAATTTCGACATCGAAAATTTTGGTCGAAAACAATACTTTCTCTTTTACCTACATTTCATATAGTGTAAGAGAAAGTAAAAAATGTGTGGAACTAGACCCGGTCGCCCCTATCTATGTTAAAAATCATGAACAGTACAGAAATAATTTTTCTTCAACCATTGCACAAACAAATGTGTTAAGAAATTGATTGATAAGCTTAAAGATTAATTAAAATTCTTAAAGCTTTGAACAGCTAAAACATATCGTTCATTCCAATTAAATGCAACAATTATACCTACGTAAAGATCCGCGGATTGCAAAATATTCATCCTAGGGAGTTTCCGAAAACTTACCGATTATATTAAATTCTAGGTAAGACATTGTTTTTTTTTGTAACATTTACCTGTAGTTTTTAGGAAACATGACCGATTGAACAAGAATATATTACAAATAATAGAAATTTAAAACTTTCGTTAACAAATTTACTATATAAAAAATTTCAGTATAATCAAGTTTGTAACAACAGCTAAATGATTAATAAATCTGATGCCAGAAATTGATACCGCTTTTCCTAAGTACTGATATACATTAACTGTTTTAAATGATTCACGTTTGAGGTTTTCAACGTGTTCGTCATATTGTATATATTAAGCCTTCGCCTTATTTGTTCACATTTTAAAAAAAATGAAATTCGGCACAAGTATGTTTATCTATTCAATATCGATTTGTTATTTAATATTAATTAATCTCAAATTATTTTTTTCTTACTTAACATGTTGTATCCGCCTCAAACAGACACGCTAACTTCGAATCATTAAAAATTGTATGTGACAAGGTTAGTAATCTTAAAACATGGTTTTGGACATTCTCTATTATATAAATGATTAAATTTCATGTTTATGCAATAATTATTCCTATTTCATTTAATCTTACTTTAAAGGTAATATTAAGATGCTATATCTGATAGATCCATTCTACTAAATCATTCAACCAATTGATTTCAAAGATTTTTTTTAAATTAACATCAACGCTATAGATCAATGCCTTAAATCTGAAAGGTCATGCTGTTTAAATGTAAATTGATTTAATGATTCAAGGAGTTTACTAAGGATTAACTCATTTCGTAAGGC
Source organism: Phrixothrix hirtus (assembly GCA_024586415.1). NCBI lineage: Eukaryota > Metazoa > Arthropoda > Insecta > Coleoptera > Phengodidae > Phrixothrix > Phrixothrix hirtus. The sequence continues at coordinate 185 of JAHWXV010063984.1, read as the reverse complement.
AAGACGAATATCCAATAGGATGTAAATTTAATGAATTTTTTTGTTTGTAAGCGATATTTTAATTATGTTATTAGTATTATTATAACATGCCATGTGCATTTTTACTTTGCTAATATACATATAAAATAGCTTTATCACCAATTTTTTTAAATTTTCTACTTGTTTTTTTTGGGGGTGGGGGGGGG
>JAHWXV010063966.1:0-19543 GCA_024586415.1 Phrixothrix hirtus | reverse complement strand
GTGTGTGTGTGTGTGTGTGTGTGTGTGTGTGTGTGTGTGTGTGTGTGTGTGTGTGTGTGTGTGTGTGTGTGTGTGTGTGTGTGTGTGTGTGTGTGTTTTCATTTGTTTACTTTCTTGATTGTCAAATAGAAATTATTGAGAAGTATACCTTACTTTTACTGCCTACGATTAAAAGTCCTCTTCTCCTAGGGCTGAAAGTGTTGCATAGCAAGGAATATATTTTTATACTAGTAACAAAACGGCCAACTTGACGATCTAAATACAGTGAAAATATTACAACTTTATTTGACGATTGTGTTGTCTTTTTCGACAAATATTCTAAAACATTATATTTAAAATTATAATAATAAACCCTCATTTACAGGTGCAGTTTATAATGAGGCAATATCCATAACAGGATTCAAACTTTGCCACAGCATAGTTCATTTTCCTAGCGAATTGGAAAATGGTATGTGTATTCCACTACTTTCACAACATAATCACTAGGCTTATCCTATTAATAAATTCTAAAACATTTTAATAAACATGAATCTTACGTTAAAGTTCATTGTATCTGATTAACAAACTGCAAGTATCTCAATTTTAACGTAAAAAAAAGTTATCAGTCAACAATCCGCAGGGTGAGTAAAGTTCCGCATAAGGGCCAATATACAGAGGAACTCTTAATTATATGGATTTTCTATTATTACAAAATACATTTTTTGCGTTACCGACCTGTTTTACCGGCTTTGTTAGTTGTCACGTTCTAATATATTTCCCGAACTGTTGTAATTACCACTACAACTATTTTTCACAACAAGCACGTTATGATTCATGCCGATACTAATACTATTATGAAACAGAGTAACTTTCGACAGCATATCCCCTCTTTCGCAGTCCAAGACAATGGCGCCCCTGAATACAACCCCACCTCTTAACAAGACTAATTATGTGCTGCCGGAATCTTCTCGTCCGAAATTTAAGTCCGCAGGACGAAGCGTTCATAAGCGACCCCTGGCGGTAGCCTAGAATCTGCCACTCGCACCGCCATAGTTGACCTGGATCGCTTAGAACGTGTCGTCGTCCTGGGAACGTTGGTCCGTAGTTCGCAACGAATTGGACCGTGACAGAAATAATTCTTTTGGCGACCAACGTGTCGGCTCGTAAAAATTCCCGGCAGTGATTAATTTATCGTTTCGACCCGCGATTTGAAAACAATCTTATTGTCGCACTCGGACGAGGTTCGAGTTATTTCCAATCGTTCCAAGTACTTTTAGGATTGCCACCGTGTGGTATTTATGCGAATTAAATTTTAACATTTTTGTGACAGTTCGAGGTGTCCGTTAGACTTATTATTTTGAGTGACAAATTAATTTATATATAAGGTGCGATCCAGTTATTTGTGCGTAATAAACACGACCTGTAATTATTATTTGTACAGTGTATTACTGATACTTTGATGGAACCAACGCGATCTGCGTGCAGAGCGTCACCAAATTTACAATTTTTTAGAGTGCTACTAGGATTATTTAGTTAAATAATTTTAGCATTGTTTATTCATTTCGAGGGAACTGTAGAAATAATTTTGCATTATTGTCTTAGGAGTTTTCTTCTACTTTATCTTCGATTTGACATTACTAATAAATTGGTGTGAATAAGGGTGTCTCTGATTATGGACTATATTTTGCGAATTGCCTTACTGACATTGCCACAGCTCACTTACAAGTTGCGTAGACGTATGTTATTGGTTTAAGGTAAGTTGTTTACACTAAGGAAGCGTTTGCAAGATATTCTGTCTAAGAAAATTGATGTTCCGATCCTGGTGAAGTACCTAAATACGTTTGCCGAGGGCTCAGAAGCTATTTCTGTAAAGGTTCTCACAACTTTAATATAGCTATTTCAGCATATCAAAGAAGCAATGCGTCACGTCTATCTAAAGCGAACATGGTAAGTCACTTTTGATGTAAAATTATATATGTAAAATCACGCATTATTGAAGAAGCATTACGTCACGTGGTATATCTATCTAAAGTGAAGGTGGTAAAGCACTTTTGATGTAAAATTACGTATGTAAAATCACGCATTATTGAAGAATAATTACGTCACGTGATATATATATATATATATATATAAAGCGAAGGTGGTAATGCACTTTTGATGCACAATTATGCATTTCTGAACCTGAGCATGTTGAACTGTCACGTCAAATTAAGAGAATCATTCTTGCGTTAATGTAAAAAATGACGTGTGTTTTGCGTGGGCGGTTACGTCAGCGCTTTACCACACCGTACATCATATCCTAATCTGGAGTCCATTTTAAACCTGAAGATATAACTTTTCCGATGCCTATGAAACAAATTCCGCGATTTGAACGTTATGTTGAAGAAAAGTAAAAAAAACAAACGTTTCATTGTTCTTTCATCGTATCTTACCAAAAATAAATAATTTCATGATTGTCAAAGCGTATATGAAGAATGTCAGGGTGATAGTTTTGATGGCAAATTTAACAGACGTAATAAAATATTCTGTATTTTTACTAAAATGCCTTCCAATTTAAATTAAACATCACTAAATCTCGCTTACCAGTATGTAGTTTGAAAATTCGTTATATGTAAAAGTATTATGTTTATTGAATGTCAATGTATCTAAATAGTGACAATTTTTGATGCTGTAAAACTACATTTTTTTATTAAAAACTCATGTCCTATTTTTATATGACAATGGTCAAGGTGTACAGTATATATCTGTAGTGTGACGTGAACATGTCTATTTTAGATTACAGAATGTAAACTTAGCGAAAATATCATCTTGCACATAGATGGATTTATAGCATTTCCGATTTTGCCGCATTACTGATTACTATTTATAGATATCATTAACTTATAAGGTTCGAAAAATTAAAACGCCTTCTACAAACCATATTTTTTATTATTCTATACTTTTACACAAATCATACATTATTATCCTATGCTCAAGGCATCTTAGTTTATCTAAAAATATATTTAACCGTAGGTCTCGCTGCATTCTTACGTCTAGTTAATTGTACATTGTTATATCTATTAGCCGTCATCATTGTTATTACTATTTTGACAACTATGAATGAGGTAATTGTTTCGAATAATCCAAACTGTTCACGTTCTGTTCTAATGTAGCTAAATCCCAGTTGGTATTAACAAACTCATTAATAATACTAATACTGATGTAATTGTATAAACTCAATTTGTTCAATAATTTAATCTTATAGTTAATAATATATTTTAATGTGAACAATTCGCTTGCATCACTTTCATCGAAATGAATGTAGTTGTACTGATAATGTCTAATTATTAGACTCTTTATGAAGGACCGTGTATCGAACTGATAATAAGATTACTGTTTAAATATTCAAGCATAAAATAGCCATTACCAAGAAGCCAATAGATATCAATACCCCAAGTGATTTTCGGTAAGCTGTAATGGGATCAATGTGCTACGTACTTGACTTTCTTCTTCTTGAACATTCACGTCATATAAATTATTTTCACACATATACACTCTACTAATAATGCTTCTAATTACTAATTATAGCTCTAACACACTTCCAGTATGATAAGAAATGTGAACGTCTGCACTTACGTGCTAATTATAAATCTGAATCATTTCCTGTCTGATAAGAAAATGCTTTCGCATGCTAATTATAATGTAATCTCAATACATCTCCTGCAACTCTGATAAGAAATGAGGACATCAATAATTAACTATCTTTATTACAGAAAGATGTACATATTATGCACGTTAAGTCCGATTTTTTTCAATCCTGTACATGTACCGCCACTCCCCAAAATGGCCGACTCTACTAATTCATTGCTTTTCTCCTTTACTACGAAAAAATGTATGTTGTATCCTTACATCATGATGATATTTACGCTAAGTCCGATTTTTCAATCCTGCGCATGCGCCACCTCGCCCCAAAATGTCCAGCCTAAAAAATGACGGACCCACAAAATGGTCGCCGCCCACCCACAAAATGGCCGACCCACAAAATGGCTGATCCACAAAATGGCAGCCACCCACCCTCAAAATAGCTGACTCCTTCCACCACTCGCACAAAATGGCCGGCCAGCCCTCATAAAAAATGGCCGCCGCTGACTTCCCCCACAAAATAGCTGTTGCCGACTCCTCCCACAAAATTTTCGCTGCTGGCTCCTCCCACAAGATGGCCGTCAAACAACAAAAGTGAGGTTATGTAACGTTTTGATCCAGAACTCCCATAGCACACCTACTTTAAAGGCATCTTAGTTTCTCTAAAAATATATTTATATTTATCCGTAGATCCCGCTGCATTCTTAAGTCTTATATGTATAAATTTTAACCTTAAACCTATAAAATTAGTGATAATCTTACCATTTAGTTCATCTTTTATTAGACCAGGGAGCTTTCTGTTCAAAATAGGAATTTTGTAAATATTACCACTTGAATAGTTGCTAGTATCAAACATTAATATCCCCCTTTCACCCTTTATATGAATCGTTACAAGAAAGCTTATAGATAAGAGTATATGTATCAGTATACATCAATTTAATATCATTAATGTTAAATTTATGCAAGATATAATTGTAATAAAAATTATGAACACTAACTTTCGATATGTCCAATATGGACATCCCAATATATAAAGGCTTACTAAAACATAAATCGGTTTTATTGAGTTCTATTGCTAAGAAATCTTTATCAAAAATAGTTCGGTTATTAAAGTTAGGACTAGATAATACATTTTTTGCCCCATATCTTCCTCCCCAATTATTTACCAACTTAATAAATCGATGTTTACGAATATTTTCCCAAAAATAGCGTTAATAATTAACTTCAATAGGTTCTTTTCAAAATAATTTTTTACATTCTGTCGAAGATCGGTATTTAATTCAATATAAGGTTTTAGCCGTGGGGACTGTTTGAATCCCAGCACCCGATATATTTTAGATAGAATTAGACCATTTTCAATTGCTTGCTTTAACGAGAATGAATAATATATTTACGTTTTTTATATACAGTTGTAACAAGTTTTGAGAATTTTGAATTTGATGATACAAGATGTTCAGGGTAAAACGGTAGATCTTTATGTTTATCTTGCAGATATTTCGGGTATTCTAAGTCCACTTCTAAAATATATCCTGTCAAAGAATCATCGGTTACGCTTATTACGTTAATATTATTACATTTTTCTACCCACTTAAATCCACCGTAAGGCAAATATTGACTCATATCCCAACCATAAAGGTTATTAACATCTAAATATTTTGATGGCTTACTGGAATCATAATCCGACTTCATGTATTTATTGTTTGCTTCGGCATATCAATTAATAAATTGGCTAATCCCCCCCCCCCTTATCCTATAAATCTGAATATGCTCCTAAAGTTTTAATATTAAACGCATGGCAAGCCTTTTGCGCGTGCTTATACTCATCATCGATTATATTTGATTATTTAATTTGTTATAAAAAGATTTGATTGTTGGGAATTCAGTGAAGTTTAATTTCCCAGACGAGTCGATAAAATCATATGGAAATACACCTTTTCGATTCAATAGTTTTACCTTTCCATCATAATTTACAAATTTATTTTCTAAATTAGAATAATCTGTTAAATAAGAACTTAGCATATCCATGCTTGAAGCATAAAAATCAATAAATCGATAAATCGAAATTTTATATTTGTATCTTTATTTACTACTGTAAATGATATATACGTCTCTTTATTAATTGACAATACTATAATTTTACTAAAGTTAGTAAGACCTCTTATAATAAAATGTGCATCGTAATGAGATAAACTGTGAAAAACAAATGGAATTATAAATGAATTTTGAAATTTTAAATTGCAAGATTAATGGACATAACCACGAAAATCACCCGTTAAATGGCAATGGTCTCTTACAATCGTGCTGTTTTCGTTGAAAGATCCCTCGCAAATGTGACATGTTAATGTTGCTTCATTTAATGAAGCAGAAGTATTCATAGGAGCAATGCTTTTAAATTTAGAAACGACAAGTTGAGCAATACCTCGATATGCACTATAACGGAAGAGTGAGTTATTATAAGAGCATTTAAAGTAATAACTTGCACTAAATGCTGTATGTTTTTGATATTGGATAATTTCTTTAAAAGGCTCAAGCATCGATTCAAAATCTGCGTAAACTATAAATCAAGCTTTCATTTTGTTCTTATAATTTTGAAACTCAACATGATTATATGCTGGAAAGGATATTTTAAAACTATTTAATTTTTGACAATATTCTGTGTTCGTTTAGTTTACTTTGATTGGAAAAATAATTTAGACATCTATTGCAAATAAATGTTTTACATTTGTGTCTGTTTAGTTGACTAAATAGTAATTTTGGCAAATCTTTTATTAAACAATAATTCAGCTTTAGTTCACAATCATTATCATTTGTAGCAGTGGTGTTTTCTTAATCATACTTGGGAAAATACTTGTCTACAATTAAAAGTAAGTGAAAATGGCAATCCATTCTAGTTTTTGTTAATCGCGTTGCTACTACTTAATATTTATCTTTTTTAATTAATTCCAATGTGTAAACGTTTACAGAAATTTTATTTAATTTCTCAAAATTTCCAATATCTTCAAACGTAATAATTGTTATGAAAATTTAAAAACGAATTGTAATGTGCATATGATGCGATTCTATCGGAATGTATCCTTGTAGGATATAAGCCCGATACTATTGACCAAGCAAAACAAGCATTGTCATTATAATTTTTAATATTAATACACGCGTTTTTATTTGCAATATATTCCGAAAGTCTAATGTAAGATGATCCATTACTAATTTCATATTTATTTATATTTATTTCGAGCATTAAAATTGTTTTTAGCTCCCTTCCGCTATCTTTTTCCTGAAATTCTTCTAGTTTATTAAAAATTTTGTCAGTTATGTAATCTCTATACCACTCATTCAAATTGTCTTCAACTACATTTTTTGTATAAAAACATTTAATTTCAAACAAATCTTCATCATCATTACTTTTTTAACAAATTCACTGCTGAATTAAGAATTAACTTTTATTATGGGCATTATTTTCAAAGCGTTACTAATTCTAGATTTAAAAACAAAAAATGCGTCCTCTACAAATGCTTTAATATCAACATGTTTTATATTTATTATTGCACTAGTACTAATGCGTGATTTAAATGGAAATGTTAAATCTTCCCAATGAACAGGATGACTGCGATTACTTTTAACATACGTCCTCTCCGACTCCTTAATAAGCACTCTAAATCTTTTTAAGATGCACAAATTTGCAGTTAATTTATTACATAGACCTTGATAAGGTTACTTTGTTTAATAGCTTCTGTTACTAACATTATACGTTAGGTTGCTAATTTATACCTTTTTAATTTCTGCGTCCGATTTAAAGGAAAATGCTGTCGCTAAATTTCTCGAAATTTATCTATAAATGCATCGCTAGTTGTAGCAATAGTATTGCAATTCATAATGGTTTAAATAGATACGGATGTATGTTTTTTAATATTATTAAGCTAGAGCTATTATTTCAACATCAACCGCATTGTGCGCCAATTCACCCTTGAAAATTAATGCGTATGCGTTAGGCTTGAATTTTGCTAATTCACCTATAAATCTATTATTAAATAAAATTAATTGTAATATAAAACTTTAAAAAAAATACCTCCAAATGCCACAGTCATCCGTTTAGGTAGAAAACCAATATACTCTTCTAGTTCGACTTTAGCCGACTTCCCAGATTTTGTTTCCGCAATTTCAATATTTACTATAGTATAAGGCACTTATTTTTTTAAATCTTTTATTTTCAAATGTGCTTTTAATCCTGAAGATTTGTTTATGTTATTTACAGTCATTTCTACAATATATAAATTAATTACAAAACAGAGTAATACTTAAATAATATGTATGCACAAGAACTGAACTAGGCCGTACAACAATTGCAATAGTAGTGATGAATGTATAAACGCAATCTTCTTGATAACGATAACAAAAATTTTTATTTTCCGGCATGTGGCAAAAACCCGAAAGCAGATGCACCAAATTAGATAGTAGCCTATGAAGATTCTGCAGCCGATTTCTAAATTTAATTCCATAAAGCGTTTTATTATATATCATTAGGTATAAACATCTCAATTAACTTTTAAATTATATTTTTATTAAATAGCATAAATTTTGTAAAATATATTATAAATTTAATTTTCTTTTCATATACATCAAGCTATAAATGATTTTTATTTCTTTAAACCTCGCGCCTAATTTTACTTGTGAATATGGCCACCAATTTAGCCAAGTCTCAAGCGCAACCTGCGGCAAAAATTACATCGCTACACTTATAGGTAGCGTAGCCAAGTTTCAAACTCAACCTGCGACAAAAACTACATAGCTACACTCATAGGTGGCGTATGCATTCACTTTTTATATACTAGGGCCCCATTCCTACATTTAGGACCACGCCCCCCATACATTCCTACACCTAGGACTACGCCCACCCATTAGGTCAATATGATCGATATGTCACGTGGTGGGTGAGGCACAACATGGCCGCTTTCAATATGGCCGATATGTCACGCGGTGAGCGAAGCACAACATGGCCGCTTTCAATATGGCCGATATGTGATGTGACTTAAGCAGCCTGAGGTGGCTGGCCCAGAGGGCGAAGCACCTTGTTCTAGAAGAGCCCCATTCACTCCTATTAGAGCTGGGCCTCTCCACGAGCTCAGACGCCATCTTAGAGCCCACTTCCTGTCGGGGAGCCGCTTTGTTCATCTACTGATAACCCCTTTATTAAGGTACAGTCCATACCGATTAATTTACTTCTTATTGCTGTGTAAATCATCCTCTTTTGTGGTTGCCAGTACGCCCATTTGTGTACCGAAGGCCCAAGAGGCACCTGATGGCTGTAACGATAGACGACGCCTCCCAACTTTAATAGACGACCTGTTAGATGTAAGTTAAATTAAGAATTGCACTGTACAACGCCAACTTCCTTTAGCTTAAAAGAAGAATCCCTGGGTTGGGCCCCATCCAGTCATCGCAACCAACAGCTGGTCATGTATTGTACTATCGAATGCTTGCTCAGAGATTGACAGTTCGTATATTTATTTATTGTCCAAGTTTACTAGCCTTTTATTTTGTGTTTAAGTAGCCTTAAAAGTTACAATTAATACCTACAGGTTCATGAAGGTGTCAGAACGACCTTCCACGCCGGGCTTTCGGTAGTAGATTCATGGGCACCGGTGTAAGGTGTTGGGACTGATACTAAGGTAATCAACCCCTTTCGTTGACGTGTAACACCGGTTGTCTCGTTGGTTTTCGACCTGGTGTCTCCTCTTTCGTCGTCTTAGGCAATGGCGTCCCTGAATACAACCCCGCCTCTTAACCAGATTAACTGTGTACTGCCGAAATCTGCTCGTCAGAAATTCACGTCCGCAGGACTAAGCGTTCATAGGCGACTCCTGTCGGTCGCCTAGAACCCGCCCTTCGATCGCCGCAGTTGGCCTTTCTCGCTTAGAACGTGTTCGTGACCTTGGGAGCATTACTCTGTAGTTCACGACAAATTGGACCGTGACAAAATTGTCAAGCATTTATATACAGGAGTTGGAATTTCCAAATGAAATTTGGTAGCAATATTCACTTATATTATAGTAATAAATGATCAAAATTTGGAAGGAAAATCTTTATTAGTTAAACAAAATTTTATAATAATTGTTAATAATATGTGGTGCGGCCTCTTTAATTTACACACTCATTTACACGCCAAGGCATTAATTGAATAAGGTGCTTTATCTCGTCTTGGGATATTGCCTCCCATGTAAGTTACACCCCATACCTCAAAGCCTCCAAAGTCAAATTAAGACGCTGCAAATTTCGCAACCTTGTACCCATTATGTTCCATACATGTTCAATGGAAGAAAGATCTGGAGATCTTGGAGGCCAGGGCAAAAGATGAATCTGGGCCTGCTCAAAGAAATTCAAGCAAAACTTTGCTACATGTGGACGTGCATTATCTTGCTGGAATAATGGATATTCGAGCTCTTGTAAGTATGGCAGAAGATGTATTCCAACCACCTCCGCAATATACCTTTGTGATGTCGTATTGCCTCGAATGGACACCAAGGGAGACCTGCTGCCATAAGTAATCACACCCCAAACCATAACACCCACAGTGCAGTGTACGTGCCTCTCAACTGTAAATCGAAGATTTCGTCGTTCGCCCCATCTTCTTTTGACTCTCATACGACCGTCATGCATTCCTAAACAAAATCTAGATTCGTTATTAAAGACAACACCACACCATTTAAGATTCCAATGAGATCGTTCATTGTACCATTGTAACCGTTGCTGACAATGTTTTGTAGTCAAAGGAAGCACAAGTTGCGGACGATATGATGTTAACCCAAAACTTCAGATTCGGCGATAAACTGTTCTAAGGGTTACAAGGCGACCTTCTTCACAAAACCATTGGTCACCAACTGCCCGAGTAAAGGAAAATCGTTCTCTAAATACCAGTTGTCTTAAGCGACGATCTTGAAGCTCATTCGTTCTTCTTGAAGCCCCGATTCCTCTTCTACGATGTTCCTGGCCATCTTCAAACCATTGACGACACATTTGCATTACAGCAGATCGATTTCGATTTACACGGTTAGCAATTTCTCGCAATGAAAAACCAGCTTCGCGCAAAGCAATTCGGCCTGTTAAATTCGCTTAATTGACGGTAATATCCTCGTCGCCGTACTCTAGGCATGATCAAACAAACAAAAGAGCAATAACCAACATAATATTAATTAACAACGAAAAAGAACAACAAAGCGTACGAAAAGTACAGACCGAAAAAGTTCGCAAAAATTCTAACAACTATCAAATCTGACGTTATCACATTACCACTTGATCTCAAAAGTTAATCAATTATTATTTAATGTCAGCCCAATAGATGTATCAACTTTGATTAAGAAATTCCTACTCCTTCTTGGTGTTTCAAATTCTATGTCACTGAGTATATATAATATCTAAATATGACATAACTCTATTATAGCGAACCCGTAATAGAACGAACGATCGATTATAATGAACAAAATCCCAGGTCCCGAACTGCGTTAACCTGTATCTTCATGGTTTGCTACACTAACGAAACAATGCTTGCAATTTTCAAGGTCGTTATAACAGAGTTATTCTGTATAACCTGAAATTAAACTAGAGAATAATTTTTAACCTGTGGGATCCTATAACAATTAATTTATAATGAGTTAAATGGATTATGACATCAGAGTATATGTTGTATAAAATCCGATTGTGACATTACCATTTTATTTATGACTTATATTTCAAATGTATATATTATACCTGCTGCTGAATATATTTACTCTATTATTTAAATATGTTAGCATAGACTTGACTTTTATTTTTCAAATAACTTAAGGTAAGCGATTATAATAATTTGTACATGCGCTCTCCAGATATCTTGTTTATGGTCATGTAAATATTACTGCCGCGATTATATCATTCAGTAGTGTAGCCAGTAGTCCATAGCTATGATCTCTTCTGACTTAGTAGTCACAGACAGAAATTCTCAATTATAAGCCAGTGGCTCCCTCTATTAGCTACTACTACGGTTTGTATGTATTACAAACTTTGTCACATACGCGGCTAGCGTTACGTCTGACGACGATGTTGGTGTCCCGCTAACTTCTCGGAGGAGGGGGTCCGTGATAGATTTCACCAGCACGTCTACCCTCTAACAAAAACGCTGGAATTACAAACAAATGGATTGAAGGTATGGGGGGCACAGCTCCGTGTTGGCCGTATAATGAATCGAACTGTCCTTCGGAACAGGGAAAAACGGTTCTGCGACCTATAAATGCGTTGTCCCGGATTTGCCTCTTACCTTGGCCCCAAATATCAGTATAAATTAAGACCACAGCTAGAAGGAGGGCACCTTGACTAACACATATCTCCTGAAATACAAAATAATCACAGTTAACCTATTCTAAGTTTAGAATGAAAGTCCAGTTGGGAAATAACTATTTATGTATATCTAAAGAAATGGCTTATTCAGCGTACACAAGAAAACAACAACAGGACACACAGTGTTACAAACAAACTTTTCGGGCTCTTGAATGCGGCCTAATTTAAAAGTTACGGGGATTGCTAACCAATCTACTATAAAATGATCTTATTGTCTAAATATTCTATGCGCAGTAAATACAGGTATGCATTCATAATTCGGACAGGAATTAAATTTTGACAGGCTCCCCTCAAAACGGGAATGGTTTAAATTGAGCTCTACAATATTCGGCAGCCGGGACTACGAATTACACCGGATTCCCGTGGATACACGTTAACATACCACATGCGCCCATACAGGCAGCCAATATTGAAGCAAATAATGTAATAATAAGTACCTTTGTTTTGGTCGACGCGTCACAGGGCTACTTGGTTACCCAAAAGCACCGGCCATGACTCTTACACGTTCCTGTGCTCTCATTGGATTCACATGTCCTATGAAGCTGCGGACGGGGTGGTAAAAGTAAGGAAAAGCCCACTATTTGGCTTTTCAAGGCTGGGGTTCCACCACACTTACTTCCGCAGAAACCTTGCACTCACCCCGGAAACTTCAAAAATCACTCATTCACAACCGATTTCTATCACATACCACCTACGCCTGTTTTAATGCCACATCGCGGTGGTCTAAGGACGTGTTATTACCAATTATTCACATTCGTAATCCACAAGAGCGAAAATCGCTTACAACTTTCACTTTATTGTATTAATTTTTTACTCGCCACGTCTCTCGTGTTTGTTCCAACCGGCCCTATATATTTTCGTAGTCCTAACAAACACGCATTTACCGTAAACATACGGCGGTAAATTTAAATATTAGCGTGGGACGCCAACAAAACCTGACAACTTTGCCTTCGAAGGGTTATGAAAACGTCCCTAGAGTTTAAAATCATTTTAGACTGTGACAATTTTATTTATACTTCCTCTGCAAAATGTTTTACCAAGTTAAAGCTTGCTATCTAGATTTGATATTTAATTTTTAGTTACTGTTCGTTTAATTTTTGAATATAAATGTATTTTTGATCATTTTTATATTTCTAACGAAAATTTATTACGCTTTATCTTGTTTCTTTTTAATGGATCCATTGAATTGGGGTGATATTTTTTAGTAACTGTAAAGAAGAGATCTTCCCCAAAACAATTTTGTATATTTAATTAGCTGAAAATTAGTTTGTATACATTTTTGATTTTTTAAAAAACCAAACTTTTTCATCTAAACTTTTTTAGATGACAGCTCCAGGGCTATTAAATACAAGCACAAGCTATAGTATTGGTAAATTAAATTAATTATAACATATTTTGTAAGTTTATACTTACCTTTAAATCAGGCAACTAAAGAATGTTATAATACATAGAAGTTTAGATATCTTTTCATCAAGTTATAAAAATTGTTAATTTAATTTTAAATTAATTGTCAGCACTGTTTTGAACTTTTTAATAATTTAAAAAAGAACAAACTTGTTTAAGTTGATGTATAATTAAATAGATATTTTTATCTTGTTTTTGTGATAAATATGTTTTATTTTGAAAGATTTTTCTTAAATATGGGAAGGAGGAGGAATGAAAATATTATGCCATAAGTGTCACCTACTGTAGCTAGGACACTGCCTTTTTACACTACTGACTTGAACAGGATAATCTATTAGTTTCAACAAGTGCATTGTTTACATCTTGCGACTATTGTATAAATATTTAAACTTGAAATTAGAAAAAATGGTAATGTGTTCTAAATTGACTTTCTTTTAGAATTAAAAAGCCTTTTTTCATTTTTTGTTTTGAATATTCAGATTAAAACACTCATATTATTAATATTTCAGATCAAAATGAGCCCTCGATGTTTAACAAAGCACATATTGTTGCAACGATTCCAGCTAGATGGCAATTACATCCATCGTACATGCATACTTTTGGTAAGCATCAAACACGAATTTAAATTAATATTCACATTAATGAAAAATTTTAAACATAATTAAACATGTTAATTAATTTAAATCAATCCACTACATTTTTATTGTATATATTTTAATACTCCAGCAAACAATTTACTGATTACAATAATCAAAATGCACTATTACCATTGTATGAATGTCAGTCCTTGGTTACACTAGGTGTATAGAAACAGAAACCACCTTATTAGGTACCGCAGTTGAGTTCTTGAAAGTACAAAAATGGTGTTAGTATCAAATTGGCGGTTCTAATATTAAATAAAATGAATTTAAATTATTAAACGTTTGAATTGAAACGTGTATACATTTAATATACATAATATTATAAATGCCTTTTTCCAGTCAGTTTTAACAGATAAATACAGGGTGTTATCAAAATCGTGTAGGATATTTTAACCATAGTTCCAAAGTATTACTGTATACATAAAACAGTATTAGTTTGTAAAAACACCCGTTTGATAATAAAATAAAGCGACTCCAATTTTAAAAGCGAATGAAGTTGAGAATCCTTTTAATTTTTAAGAAGTTTACAAATTTACCAATTTCGATCAACTTTTAGCCCCGAGCAGATGAGACGATTTGAATCGTAATTTGATGCGCTGAATCTGAATCTCCAATCCTTTTGTCAAGAGTGGTTCAGGGTTTCGAGTTCTCGTATGTTGGTAGCATAGCTAGAAAAATCATTTCGATAGTGTTCGAATCGTTTTGTATTTGTTTAGGAAGGTGTGAAAATGCAAACACAGCGTTGCATAGTTGATTCAAAATGTTTTTGTTACGTTTGCGGATGTTATATGATCGGAAAAAGTAGCAAAATAATTACAAATGCGCTCAAAGATATGTATTTACATTACTTCGGTTTTGCAATGCATGCAGAACAAATCTGTACAAATGGTCACTTAGTAAAAACGTGTACTTTTCATTTTCATTGCCAATGCTGTGGAGAGAACCGAAAAATCATCTGGATAATTGCTACTTTTGCTTGATGAATGTTGTTAGCATACATGCAAGAAAATGACCCATTGACAATTTATCTCGGTACAAATGAAAATGCCTGGAAACTTCATCACTATTGACCAGTGGAATCTATTACGTCATCAAAGAAAAGCATTTGATTTCGCAAAGCGAACTGAGTGATTTGAATTTACCAAAACAAAAAGTAAAGTTGCGTGCATCACGGTTGCAGGGGCATCGTTTAAAATTATTGTTCACGGCTTTCTGGGTAACTGCAAATCTCCGGATCACGAGCAAATAATCAGCAATTTGTTGCAAAATTACCGCAAGAATGGAGCTCAAATGTCTCTCAAGATTCATTTTTCAGCATTCTTATATCGATTTTTTCCCTGAAAACTTGGGCGATACGAGCGACGAACAAGGAGAGCAGTTACACCAATATATGGCAAAAATCGAAAGACGATACCATGGATTTTGGGATGATGGCATGATGAATGACTACTATTAAACTCTAATGCGTGAAATAGATCCCAAACAATACAAATGACTCAGTTCCATCGCTTTTAATTGAATAGAATGGCCTTTACTTGTCAAAAATTGTAATACATTAATTTATTGAATATCTCAAAAACTATAACCAATCTTTAAAAAACGATTGGAGATTCAGACTCAGCGCCCCAAATTAACTTACCAACAACTTTTGGTTACTCAGGTCCAAAACCATGTATACTCGTGAATCCATTAAATATGCCCGAGTATGACTTTCACAACATGAAACTTGAGATGACGTAACTGCTTACTAGCCAAAATTGTATTTTTACATGTAGTCAGCTGGAACACGCCATTCCTATTCACGTCACGTTCAATTTTGGCATTTTTATTTATTAGTTGAAGTTATTTAAATTTTTGAACATTGTGTTTTTGTGTAAATAGATTAAGAAACTTTGAGTTAACAGATACTGCTATAAATCTAAATTGTTTAAATCTTTAGATTGTTTTGCTCACTTAATAATTATTTTCTGAGGTAATTTCATTTAAAACTTCCTAGGAAAAAAATCGTAGTTTTCAAGGCTTAAACTTTTTTAGGTGAAATTCAGTTTATTAGAGCCCATTTCCCGTAATAATCTGCCACAGTTACTTATTCAGTACAAGTTAACTTGCTACATTGTAGCAAATTCAATTTTATTATTTCTGGGGGCCTTAACAATTTTTTTAGTGAAGAGAGTCTACATACAGACGCATTATGAATATTGTTTTATTAATGCATTTAATGAAAATTGGTATTTTAAACCAACAAATAGGTTTAGCTTTAAAATAACAAAAGCAAGTTGATCCTTTAAAGAATCCACTTGAAAAATAACCAAGCAAACCTTAATAAAAGCTACACAGGTACAAAATGTGCAAAATAACAAAACAGAATAATATTAAAGCAAACTAACGTTATAAAGTCATTTGCAATCACAACTGTAGTAAACTAATGACAACACATATGATTTTGAAGGCAATGAGAATTAACAGTGGTTCTCAAAATGTAATTTTAAACCTCTGTACAAAAAGTGAGTAGTTTGTACTAAAAAATGCTTATCTTTTACCTATTTTCCCCAACATTTAAGTAATTTCATGCTGTATGTTATTATTTAAATATTTCATAATTACTAAATTCAAGCTTATGAGTCTTTATTAAATGCAAAAATAATATATCCTAAAGTTATTCATGAAATGGCATCGATTCTGTTGCCTATTGTAGCTTGTAATTATTTTATAAATATTTTAGGTATCACAGAAAACTACTTCATAATAGTTGAACAACCTCTGAGTCTGTCCTTGCCAAGCCTTATAGTAAATAAAATTATTAATAAGCCAATGAGCACCTGTTTCCGATGGTATAACGATGAAACGGTAAGAGATAACTAGTCTTGTCTTGCTAGTATGCATTTACACAGTCTCCAATTTCAGACACAAATTAACATAATAAGTAGACGCACAGGAGAAGTGTGTTATAAGTATCAAGCCAAGTCGTTGTTTTATCTTCATATAATTAACCAATATGAAATTAGTAATCACATAGTTTTAGACATTTGTTCATATGACAATCCATCAATGCTTGATTGCATGTATATAGAAGCAATGAAGGTAAATTTCATTACAATTTTTATTTAAAAGTATTTGTTTACTGTATTTTTAGAGCCTTCAAGATAATCCTAATTATGCAACCATGTTCCGCAGTAAACCCGTTCGTTTTGTACTTCCATTGATTAGTGATCTTAATAATCTAAAGGAACAACAGAATTTAGTGAATATTCCAAATACCGAAGCTGAAGCATATTTTTTAGCAGATGGGAATATATTTGTTAAACCTGAAAAGTTATGTAATCTTGGGTGCGAAACTCCCCAAATACATTATAAAGAATATTTAGGTAGGGATTTGAAAATGTTTTATATAAAATACCAAAACATTCTGTATGTGGAAAGGTTAGCATTCTAACAATAATTTTGAACTTAAATTTCCTCAGTCATAATAGAAAATGGTTTGTTTCAAATTTCATAATTTTTAAATAAAGTTAAATTTTCTGTTATAAGAAAGTTAGTTCTTGTACATTCGATTCAATTATCTGGCCATTCTTTATTTCATACAAAGTTTCGAAAACATCTAGGGTATATGGTTTAATGTTAAGCAGGTTACTTTATATGAATTATTACTTTGTAATAAATTAAATGACTTTTGTCTGTAAATAGATATTCATTCTCAAGGTTCCTCATCTCTGACTTCTCTTGGAAAACAAAAATATAGTAATATATCCCCTTGATTAATTGTTACTTAAAGGCATTCATCGTCCTTGACTTGGACTATGATATTGTTTAATTCATTATCACGTTTGTGTTTTGTCTAGAATACACTGTCGTCATAGGTTAAAAATCAGTATATGCAAAAAATTCAATTTTAATGTTTATATAGTTTATTGTGTTTTCGAGTATGCTCTTTCGATTTTTTTCGGATAAATTACAGTATATATAATATTTAAAAAATTATACCTGAAAAATAATTAGCAGTAAGTGAAGATCCATAAAAATAAACTCATTTTGTTATATAAAAACACAGTTTTTACATTATACTATGAAAAACACACTAAATAGATTTGCTTACTATGTTTTAATTTATCGCATGTTATGTACTGTGTTTTAAATTATGAGAGATAGAATGGACTGCAACACGCTTTATGCCCCAAAAGGTTGTTTAATATGTGGACTTCCCTGAATTAACTAGCAGCTCCGGCCGCCGTAGTGGAGAAGGGGGGTTCTATGATTACGATGAAAATTAATTAAGCTAAGATTCAGGAACGAGTTGCAAGTAGCAGAAATTGGGAAAGAGTCGTAATTTTTGGGCGCGACTTTACGTAAATATCTTAATGGTTAGATTTTTCCGAAATGAGACGGTAAAGAATCTTATTTCAACAGAAAGTTACATACTTACTAGTTAATTACTTAGCGTTAGCCACTAAATAAGTACTTCAAATACAGTTCGAGTTAGACTTACAATTTAAAAATATTTTACTTACTTAGGTCTAACGTTTCCCTGTAAGAAAGTAGTTACTACGTCGATGGAGGTTTATTACGGTAAAGTAATAAAAACGTCTGCACTAAATTCACTTATAATAACAAAAAAGTAATATAGTACAGACAATCAAAGAATATTTTGACATTTGTTTACCTAACACTAGAATAATGTGCAAAATAGGGAACCCCTTTAGAATTCCTAAATTTACTCTAAATTAATGATAACAAGAACCGGTCCCGTCTAGTCATGGCCTCAAATTAATTTAAATACTTCAATTAAATATATTTTTGTTCATTAATTAAATCTGACACGAACATGAATAAAATTGCCTATCCGTTACTGGATTGAACTAAGTTTTTCCATCAGATGTTATTACACGAACAACAAAGGGTTGGTTGTCGGATTCCCCGAAGGGATTCAGTACATTGAGTGATCGAAGAATGTCACTTATTTAAGGTTTCCGCAGTCTGCGGCTTCAAAGAAAAAGTGCGGGCTTTGTTTGCTAATTCTATTGTACCTTTATGCACTGCCTAGTCGGCTCCTAACTTTCACTAACGAATCGGACAAGCAATCGACGCTTACCCCAAACACAATTCGCCTCTCGCAATAGTAGGTCGAATTCTCAGTAATCCAGCCTCCAATACATAAACATATAGGAGAGTAACTCGTCGATGACTTCCTCAAACTTATTTTTGGCATGCACACTAAAGGATGTTACTTCCTTTCGTCACGTTCGAGGCTCTACTGCCTGTTAATGGAAGTTTTCTCCTTAAAATTGCAGGGGGAAGGGGATCGGTGGTTAACATTTATTTTTAGAAGAATAAACATTCCCATGGGAAAAGGTCCCTGTTTTCCAAAATGTGAACTGGGATTTTTGAATATTAATAGATGTTATTGAAAATGGATTTGCAAAATTTAAAAATTTACGTTTGTAAGTTTGACATAAAAATGGTACTAGTAATTCACCAATTAGGTATATATAGGTTTACACATATATATATATATATATATATATATATATATATATATATAT
>JAHWXV010063965.1:0-15814 GCA_024586415.1 Phrixothrix hirtus | reverse complement strand
TAACTTTAATAAAAATTAATTTTTATTAAAGTTACACAGTTTATCCAAAAATTGTTTTAATTATGAATAATAACTGTGAAAGTTTCCATAAATATTTAATTAAGAATTGTCTTATTTTATCAAAATGGCAGTCTGTTCATGTTAGCCTCTTTTACAAATGAATATTGTTAATGCATATGTACTAAAAATTTAAATTACTGAAATTGTTAAATTCTGTTGCTAATAAGTATAACATACATAGATACATATACAAACATAGCTAAATCGTTTTGATAAAAGATTAACACCTAACCATGTCTTGAAACCTTCAAATACGAAAAATAAATCTGATAGAGATTCTTGCAGTGTAAGTGTAGTAAAAAATATATTTTATTAAAATAGTGTACATATAATAAGATTTCAAACATTATTTTTGTTTAAATTTTTAGCATTAAATACTGTGTTTTTAAGTTGTTTTTATTTTTTTGTACAATAATTACATGTCCATAATTTACGTTTAAAATATCTCACAATCAGTGGGGTATAAACTTGAACAGTAAAGGCATTCCTAAGGAATTGTAAAATTCAACAAATAATGACGTACAAATAACCAAAGGGGTTAAAGAAAAGATAGCAGGTAAAATATTGTTAAGATTACGCACGATTGTTGTACTTCTTATTGGTAACTGTACATGTATTTAATAGGAGTGATCCACAAGAGTGATACGAGTTGAAAAATTAACGCTGGTAAGAAATTTAATTTACATACTACTAATTAAAAATTTATTTAATTGTTATTATTCAAAAATTTCTAATCGTATTGAAATGGATTTAAAACGTTCAGCAAAGAGCATGAGAACTTAAAAGCGAATTGAAAAGCTCTGGCTACAGTTTAATGCAAATAAAAATAGTAGTCCATTGCAGACAAATAACTTTGAAAACAATACATGTATATCAAACGGCAATAAATACTTAAATAATAGTTTAAATGATTTTACACTTAATAATAGTTCTGTAAATGAACCAAATTGTAATGCTACAAATATTCATTTAGGTGATCACTCTTTATTTATTAATACGAAGGGAGATTTTTTGTGTAATCTTGTAATCTACCTAACTATGAAGGAAAACAACTGAACGCAAAGTAATATTTTATTTTTCAACATAGGTTCCTTCAACATTTATACATTTAGTCCAAAGTTTCTCCAGTAATTCTATACCCCCGAAAAAAAATTATTTCGATAGGTCTGCAAAAAACTCTTCTATAGTTTCTTTTAGCTTCTCATCAGAAGAAAAACGCTATCACCGTAAATACTTTTTAATCTTAGGAAATAAGTAATAGTCGCTTGGTGTCAATTCGGGACTGTAGGGTAGATGTCTTGTCTCTAGGAAGCTACAGTCGTGGATTACTTCTTCGACTTTTCGAGCTTTATGCACCCGGAAGTTGTCATGAAGCAGCATAATCTTCTGCCCATGGTTACTTGGTCTTTTTAACAGTATAGCTACTTTTAAATGGTTAATTGTAGCCTTATATACATCTGCTGTAATTATAGTGCGTTTCTTCATATATTGAATCAACAAGATTCCCTCGACATCTCAAAATATTGTAGCCATTAGTTTTCCTGATGAAGATTGCGTCCTTGCCTTCTTTGCTGGTGGAGATCCCTTGTGTACCCATTGCATAGATTCTTGCTTGGTTGATGGATCCCAGTGGTACAACGTACAACGTACAACGTCTCATCACCAGTTATGATTTTTGAAAAAAAGTCCGTGTCATTTGCTAAAGCTCTGGCGTTTTTGTCGCAAATTTCTCGGCTACACAACTTTTGCTCGGAAGTGAGCAGTTTTGAAATCCAACGTGCAGAGACTTTATTCATGCCTAAATCTTCATGTAAAATTTTTACAGTTGTTCTCTCTGATATTCCTACTTCATTAGCAATTATTGAAACCTTTATTCTTCGATTTGTCAAAACCAAATCTTCAACTTTTTGGATGTTTTCGATGCTTCGTGCTTCCACAGGCCTTGCACATTTTAAATCATCTTGAATTGATTCTCTGCCTCATCGAAATTGCTTACATCAAAATTTTACTGTAAAAGTAAATCGACAAATGTCACAGTAAGTTGGCATTAAAAAATGACGACTGTCACTTGTTATTTTCATAGCTAGGTAGATTATATAAAAATCTCCCCTCGTAATTTCAGTTCTAACATTAAAAGTGACTTAAAGCATTGGGAAATAACTGAAAAAATCAATAATACCGCTATTAATTCTTTATTAAATTTTTTACACAAATACCATTCGGATTTGCCCTTATGTAGTAAAACTCTTTTGAAAGCAGAAAATAATAGCGGTGTGCTAATTTTGACAATTTTCTTCTGAAAGGTGCATTTTTCACACTATTATAAAGGTTATTAATACACATCCTCTGTTGTTTAGATGATTTTTGAAATTGAAATTGAATATGTAGTGCAAAAGTCGATATTAATTTGTAATTTTAATTTCAGAAATAGTAAGAGAAAAATTTCTAAGTACCAATAATATGAAAATTTTGAAAACCATTAGAAGTACACTAGCTACAGCTGGTGATTGGAATGGAGCCAAAAAGAAAAAGAAAAATGGTCCTAGGCTAGATGAAGGGGACATTCCTAAGTTGTCAACTAACTTACAACAACAGACAAATTATGAATAATATTTATTATAAATGTTAACACTATATGATATAATCATTTTTGTTTTTATTTTTAATTTTCATGTCAAATCATTTTATTTAGAATTTAAACATTTTAAATGCCTATTTCTATATGGCTTTATTATAATATCCGTATGATTCGTTTTTTTTTTGCAATATTTATGCTATCTGCGCTTATACATCGAATTTTGATTTTAAAATGCTTTTTCTAAAACATTTAAATCAGTATTTAAATGTTTTTGTTAGGTATAAATAAATTCGCTTTCACGGCCAGAATCAATGTAACAAAAACGACTTTCGGAATTAGACTGTCCATTTGTGTCAAATTGCCAACGTTTTGCTCATCGTCATAAGCGGTTTTATCATGAATCCCCTCATGGCATTGGACAAAACTTATACAACTTTCTAAAAATCGACATGACCCAGTATCGGAGTTCATTTTTCCAACGTTTAGTAGGTAGGTACGTTTATTTTATATGAATCACCTAATTAAAATATTTAATATATAAAAAGAATTTACGCATTAGAGAGACGTTGATAAAACATATTTAATTATCAGGTCAATAATATGTCTATGCTTAAATATAGGTTAAGTATTTATATTGATTATTGTTTCAACATTAAAAATAAATACTATAGAAATATCACAATTAAATATTAATACTACATGAGATCAAGAATGAATCAATATCTAACTATTAGTTAAATATTTATAAATATTCAATATTCAAACATTGGAAATAAATATTGAAATATAAATTTACTGTTGCTTTGATATTTGATATTTAATTATTTTGATTAATTCGTTTCATAAAGACCTCACTTTAGTTTTATATTTTTGTACATGTTTGCCTACAAAACTGTACTCTGTTGGAATTCCTGCATGTATTATACAGGGTGTCCGCGATATAAGATGTATTACTGTAACAGCAGAAATCTTTATATGCGCGGCAAGAAATGATTATAAACTATGTGTCTAAATTGCATAGTTTTCGAAATATTTGCAATTAAAGTCTTCAACCCGCCCCAGCTTTTTAATTTGGTTTACTGTATTGAACAAGAAATGGCTGGTCAACTATACATCTATAACCAGTGCCGAAGCCAAATGAACAGCTTCGGTATGACGTACATGATTTCATTAATGAGTGTTATCCTATGTATTTACCTGAAAATGTATACGTTAATTATGCTTAAAATAAAAAGTTTTATCTTCTCCCTTAAAATTTCTAGTTGTGGGTTAGTTGTGCAATTTTAACAAATTTTTAAAATAAAAACAAGATTTTTGCTTAATAAATATCATTTTTAATATGTGTACACTTGTATTATTGAATACGTACACATTATTTTAAATAACTTTCACTTTTACGAACCCACTTTAACAGGGCATTTTTTTGATAAAAAATATATTTATATTATTAATATTTGCACTCTCTTGTCTTGTGATAATTGAAATTTTCTGAAAATAGTTAAAAATCTAAACGATAAATGAACTTCATTAAAATTTTGCGTAATTTATATTCAGTAAAAACTATGTTTATACCAATTAATCCAAATAAAACTTGTCAACTTAAGATATAATAAGTTTATAATAATTAATGCGTAAATAACTATTACGAAAGCTTTTTTTTTATGTTAGATCAAAAATTCCTACAGATTTATGTTCACAAAGGGCTTGGGTACACGTGTGTTAAATAATGCTTTTTATATCGTGGAAACCCTGTAACTAGGGTTCAACATTTGTTTTTATTCATATGGTAACTATTTATCAGTTTTAAAAGTTGTTTGTGTATGTTCCCGTCTTTGTGTTTTAATAAAGAAATTCTTTTTGTATTCGTTTTTTAAAATATAAAGCCAAAAAAGTCGTATATATGTAACTAATAGCGTTTCCGATTTATATGAATTGCACCGATGTGATACTTTCTATTTATAAAAAATAATATGAAAACTAGGAAAACTGCAAAATATTGTACTTTTTTGTAAAAGGAAACTGAGTGATGTGCATTGCACTGGTGTAATACAGCAAATATGAAACGCTACAAATAATGAACTTTTCCGTTTATATATCTAAAATGTCTAAATTAACCACAAAATTTACAATAAATTAGTGTCTTTTTAAAATATGCTTAAATGAACACAAAAAATGTTGTTGATACTCGTGTGCTGTAACCCCATATTTTAGGCCCTCGGAACTAAAACTTGCGCTGAAAATAATATTTAATATCCCCACAGAGTATATGTATAAGTAATCGGTTTAAATTTATAACCGAATTTTTATATAAGTCGTTAGCAACATTGCCGAACTTATTAATTTAATAATAATAATAATAGAGTCAAATAACTTAAGTTATCTATTTAAAAACAATTTAAAGTACCTGTTTTGCTTATTATGATCTTTCTTTGAACAGTATATGAATGAGACGATTAAATACAACGTAAAATATTAACATTGCAGAAGTATAATGAAGAGAGATATATTTTATTTACTTACATTCTAACTAAATTTACGGAAATGAATTCGAAGCTAGAATATAAAATCATATGTATTCATTACTTACCGTTATACATATCTGTAAATTTCCACAATATCCATGAAAAGATAGATTACCATTAACATCTTTCTGTTTTATTTTCATAAAATTTTGTAGAATGTTAAGAGAAATTTAAAAATTTTAAAAGAAAATGTGTATTTAAGTTTCTTTCTTGATAATTTATATTCCTTTCAGATTTAATAAAGCAATGGTGTTACAAATTAAATGTACACTTCCCCAAATAAAAAAATGGACAAACAGAACTTAAATAAGGAATAAATGAAGCGGAACTACTTGTGGACTGAGTGAGAAAGTGCTAAAGATCTTTAGAATGAGTTGCCAACACAACTGGCGGATAATTTAGAATATTGGTCATAACTTTATCCATTTTTCTTTTTCGGGCACTGTACATACCTTTCACAACCAGAAACGGTTATTAATTTATATTAATTTATTCATTATCTAAATTTCTATATTCGACACAATCGGGAAGTTTGGGCCTGCGTAAATACCTATTTTAATGTAACTACTTACCCTATAGTAGCGTAATCGTAAAGAAAATCCATGAAAATATTCTTCATTTTCCTATCAGAGCTTGACAATGTCAATGATCTGGAACCATCAACGTGATTACTATAAAATAACAGGTTGTCTTCTCCATGTGAAACTCCTTAAAACAAAAAAAAAGCATATTATGAATTTTAAGAATATTGACATACCTGTTAAATTTCCTTTGAATGCGTTAGGATATTCTGTATGATACTCGTACAAGAAGTAGTAAACCGGAAACCTAGCCACTTTTGCTTGTAAGCAAGCTGCTGTCACAATATCGATAACAAAGCCACGATCAGTAAACAACTAGAAAATTATTAACAATCTTATCCGCTTTTAATTCAAGTCAAATATGTACCCGAATAAGGTTCTTTATATTTTCTTCAGAAATGGGTTTATCCTGTAAGTAATGTTTACGAACAATTTCTGCTATTGTAGTTTTATCGGCATCATCAGCTGAGTTGTTATAATCTAATAAATAAGGTGCTAATTCATTCCAACGTTTATCGACATCCTCCAATTTATCTTTAAGAAAAGCAGCGAAAAGTAAACCTTCGTCTTTGGTATTGGACACTACCCATGGAGAATCGTTAATTCTCCCTTCAAGTAAAAGTTTATACGGATGATCAGGTAAGAACGCTTCAGAATTATAATATTCTATCACAGGCCCAAATGTAGTTATGGGAAAAATATTGATAAATACAAAGTAATCTCCTTGAGATTGAACAATTTCTCTTGCTGATTTTTCCCTTAAGCACGCAACCATTGCACTAGATGATTCCATGCTACAGTTGAATTTATTTCCCAATTTTTTAGCATTTTCCAAAGAATTTTCAACGATAACCCATGAATTAAGCGCCGACCCACTTTGAGAAACTCCCCGATTAAAAAGACCTATAAATGGTTTTGTTAATATACCTAACTTTTTCAAACTTTACCTGTAGATAATGGAGAAAAATAATGTAAATGAGCGGAAGCAGCTCCAAAGGATGTTCCAGTAAGGGTTATCGAGTTTGGATTACCCCCAAAGTTGTTTATATTTTCTTTTATCCACTTTAATGCAAGTACCTGGTCTTTGAGACCGTTATTACCTGGAACAACTTCGTCTTGAGTGCTAAGGAAACCTGTAATTTTGTAAAATGATTACGATAGTAGTACAAAATTTAAGAAGTTACCTAAGATTCCAAGTCGATAACTCATACTGACGTAAATAATATCACGATCCATGATAAAATCTGGTCCACCAAACCAGTTTACATGACCTTCGGTAAAAGCTCCTCCGTGTATAAACACAACAACAGGTAAGTTTTCGTTGCCTTTAATTGTATTTCTTGGAACATATATGTATAAATATAAACAATCTTCTTTACCTGACAAATTATACCTACTAATAGAGTTAAATTATATGATAAAAGATATTGTTATGTTATCATTAGGTATTGACAAATTGAAACAAAATTAAACAAAGAAAATTATACCTATCACATCTTGACTTTGTGGTGCAAAAGAAGGGTACTGCATACAAATATAATTTTTGTTTGCTTCTAAAGTTCGGTTCCAGTTATTTACAGGTTGTGGTTCCTATAAACCGTTTATGTTTATTTTAAAATAACTATCGTTGTTAGAAGATACTTTAAAACGTAACTCTCCGATCGGAGGTTGTGCATAAGGTATTCCTTCAAAAGCTGCAACGGGTCTGCCTTCGTAGGATTTTGTAAGCTTACCCTTAACAGGACCAGTTAATGTTTGTATTATCAATTCATCTGCCCAAACAGATAGAATTCCTACGATTATAAATGTTTTACTTTATGTTATATTTCAATTATCACTAAAACACACCGTTAATTATAAACCAAACCCAAATTATCTTGACCATTGCTTTAAACTGAAATTAAGGCGCCTTGAAAGTAGGCTATATAGTTCTAGATCAGCTGACAAACTTGATTCAGAGGTTAACGACTAAATTGTAAATTTATTGGAATAAATTATTTACTGTCGTTGATAATCCAATATAGAAATTAAATTATAATAAGGTAACCATAAGGTTTCAAATCCTGTATATTATAATTTAGATCTCCAAGCCGATTAACCTTGAAACTGAAATTTCCTTAAACTATCTTATAATGCGACAAAAAATGATATAAATATACGTAAATAAGAGAGAAGAAAAATTGTGTGTAGCCTTGTCTCTAAATATTTCCTTAGAGAATAATATTTAAATTAATAGATATTCATATAAATTAAATTATCAGTATTAGGAAATAAAAATTCCAATCACTCATAGAAGAACATATTAGGTTCAAAGCATGTTTATTCATAAAGGGTAAAAACCTTACCATGTATTCCTTTTTGAAAGCAAGTATAATTTAGTTACAATTAAGAACGCCAGCAAGTGTAATACCTTGCTTATACTGTCAACTAACTAATAACAAGACGCTAAATTTACTGCACTACGCTTATACGACGATTTGTCATCACTGTCATAGAACATAAAATTACTATCTTTGTCTCCCTAATTATTAATTCTCAATTATTAGTCATTAGTGACTGTAGTAACCGGGCACAAGTCAGTAAGTTCATTATTTCAGTTAAATAATTACGTTTAGTATTACCCTTCGATTTCGTGCCTCTCCGAATTATTTGCCCTAATAAGCTGAATCAAGTCCCAAGTATTTCAAAATTAAATAAAAAATACAAATTTGACATCATTCAGCATCCAGAATTCTTAATTTCTAGTAGAATTATTTGTATCGAATTGAACGTCGAAGAATGCAGAGAACCAGTATGGACACCCTGCGTTAACTACACTGATTTTTGTATTCCATCGTTCCAAGTGTTAGCCATATTTATTTTTAATTATTTTTAATCATACTTTCCCCTGTGGTATAAGCAAAAAAAACCCAGCACCTCTGTAATCCACGATTTCTAGACCTTTACAACCTGTATATTTCACTACTCACCACAACATAATACTACTACCACTAGCTTTTGTTCTCACTACTTTCCTCCATTCTACTCTCCCCACAGATTTCC
The DNA here is from genome assembly GCA_024586415.1 of Phrixothrix hirtus. Taxonomy (NCBI): domain Eukaryota; kingdom Metazoa; phylum Arthropoda; class Insecta; order Coleoptera; family Phengodidae; genus Phrixothrix; species Phrixothrix hirtus. The sequence continues at coordinate 7,031 of JAHWXV010063965.1, read as the reverse complement.
TTAGCTTCTACTAAATTACTGTAATATTCTACACCTCTCACACTCTTTGTTACTTTTACTCCGTTCAATCAGCGTTTGCTCGATCTACTCCGTCCTTTCCTGCCATTTATTTCATTTACGTAGTACATGTCTGAATTTTTACTCTTTCTTGCGATATTTCCTGATCATCTTAAAATCCTTCCCTCGTATACATCAGATAGTGATTCCTACACCCAAACTTTTACTTTATTCGATAACTTACTACATATACTCCTCAAAAACCTCATTCTCGCTGCATTTATCTAGCACATATTTTCTTAGAGCTATCTACGTTTGACTTCGATACAACACCGTTGGCGTCATTACACTTATTATACACAACATTCATTCTTATTTATTGCCCACCTTCCTTCCTGGGCTTGACTGTCTCTCAAGTTCACTATCCATTCTACTCTCCTTAGAAAAAAATACCAAGATATACGAGTTTCCCTTACTTATTCACTATGATGGCATGAATCATAAACAAGCGATTCTCAATTAAGTTCTCTACATTAAAACCATGACTTTCATATTCACTTTTAACTTTATGCTTTATAAGCGTGTCTTAAATTTTGTACAACCATAATAATAAGTTATTTAGAGATACCCTGTATATCAAAATGCATACTGATAATTGAGAGCATATTTGAAAGTACCTCGGTGTTACTGTAATAATAATAAAAACATAAAATGAAATATTTAAAACTATGATTAATCAAGCCAAAATAACGGTTTAAATTCTTTCTTGTGTTACAATAAAAAGTAATTGCAACTTCCATAGAATACAATGTAACAGGGTATTTTAAAACACCATTACGTTAACAAATGTGTAGACATGCGTAACCTTCAAGAAGCCGGCATTTCTAAAAATAGTTACCAACTTCCCGCTCTCCCTTCCGCGTTCCGAAAGGAGTACTTCCGAAGAGTCAGTCAAAGCTAGAACTTAAGAGAATAAACAACGCTTCCTTGTTAGCGTATCTGAGTAAACGCATACTTTACAGAGACGGTGTCGTGGTTCAATGTAAATTTCAAAACCGAAGAGTTACCCAAGTTTAAGTTTCGTGAGTGTCCGAATTTTTGGTAAATTCGGCATATTGACGCCCACTGGCGAATTGTAATTGGGTCGACTATCAACTTTTTATGTTCGTTTTCCGGCACAAGGGTTTCAGATAGAACTGTGCAGTACAAAATACGAAATAATATAGAACTGGAGGTGGCACTGTTCCCTACTTCTTCTGGAGCTTCAGAATCCTTGGACCATATGTAAGAGTTTATTGTTAAATTTAGAGTAAGTGTAAACATTAGAAACCCAGGGGGTCCCCTAATTTAGTCATAGTTGAGATTATGTTTTGATTTCACCAATACTTACTTATACATCTACACCACTGAATTTACGGTTAACGAATCGTACCTTTTGCATTACAAAGTATTTTATTATATTAACATACTGAATTCAATCCTTATTATTTATTAGTTTATAAGTAACCAATCTTTTAGAGATTTACTAAGAATAAGAGTAATAAATTGTGAGTCTGCAATTGATCTGATCGAAGGATACACCCAGTGGCGTAGTGGTCACCATCTATCTAGTAAGTACTTAACGGTTTTCTCCCCATTACGGCTTAAGTAAATTGGAATATTTGTTTTCCCTTTTCCCCCTTGTAAGCCCAACGACTCTAACGAAGTAGTCCCCTCTAAATACGACTTTTTCCCTCTGCCAATACAACAACGTTCTTTAACTAAGCTCAGCTACCTTAATAGCCAACTTTGGACCCACCTTGTTCACCGTGTGCTTTCCGGCGCAACATCCCAAGTTCAGGAGATGATACCATCTGCAGCCTTAGGGTCTCAAAACGTCTTTGTTCCGTTATAGCTTGTACATACTATTTAAAATCATTTGGGGCTTCTCCACGGTTCAGACGATAAGACCGTATTATCAACAATAAAAAAAATACCCATTTCGGTTTTATCAACACCATTTGCCATCTCGTACGGAGGCCTTGCATATTTACCCACATGCCCATTGAAAAGTCATGAAGGCAACATAATTTTGCCTCACGACCTGGTTTGTATCAAAATACCTATTCACACCATCATTTACTTTTATACATGCTCTATATTTTTAGCACATGAATTTCATTGAATTTAAAACATACGTATTCACACCCTACTCTTTAGCAACTTCGCGTATATTATCCCTGTCCACCGTCTCATACTGTCATGTAGCTTCAACTTGGATTGGAGTTTTGGCAGCATTGGAAATTATGGTGGAAATGATTTAAGAAGATCAGGTTGCGTTAGAGGCATCTGGGGCAGCCGAAGATGTGACTTTAAAAAGTCACATATTATTAGGTCCGAATTCATATAAGCTTCCTTGCGAAATATTCTGATAATTATTTACTACAGCGATAACAACTGGTTTGACAATGATAGTCTTAGAATTCTCTTTGTTACTGCATTTATTTGTGAACGCAGCTCGAACCGTAGCACAGGTGGGTGAACGTTGAAGGACCTCGAGAAGAGAGCGAAGTGCAATCAATTCAATTAATTTTCAACGTTTAAAAAATTAAAATTAGACCATGACCACTGCAGACTGCAAACAGATACTTAATGTTTGGAGTAGAATAATTGGTGATCAGTTGAATACCAACTTCCCCTGCTATCGAAGGATGTTGATACTCACGCAAGAATTCACATCTGGAGCACCTCCACATATACTGGCGTAATACATTTTAAATTAGTAGAAACCTGAGCAATGTATTGGTTGCGGAGTAACAATTGAGTGGCCTCCAGGATCGTCAGATTTAACATCTTGTACATACCTTTTTCAAGTTTTGTTAAAAACCTTGGATATTGTCAATTATCAACCACAGTAAAAAATATGAAATGATGAATTCAATACCTAGAATGTTGGAAAATGTTAGAATACATTTTATCAGGACATTGTGAACATTCAGATTATAGAACTATAGAATAATTCAATAGTTATTGTAAAAATAACAGGTTTTTTCTGTTTATTTACTATTGTTTAAATAAAAGCTACTTAATTTATTGATACGATCATTTCGCCAAGCTCACTAGATTTTTGCTGAATCTAGAAGGGTTCCGCCGCCAGTAAGGAATTTTAACGTACCTAATATCGCATTGAGGTGGGATCTACAATTTTACTTCTTTAACTAAGAAAATGGTAGGTTTTTAAATTTTTTTCAACTTAAACCTTTACCAAATTCACACGAATTTAAATCCGTATCTCTCGGGCGTAGAGACAAACATCTAATCACTACACCAAATGAAGCTGGCTAATCTTAGGACCTACACGAAGTTTTTCAGAAATGTAAATTTTTGCAGTTGCATAACTCAAAAGCTATTTAATTTAGGATTATGACAAATCATTCAAAAAATAATAAAATACTACAGTTTAACAAAATTGAGAATTTATCTATGAAAGTTTTCGAAAGCGAACACCATAAAAAACACTTCGTATAATATATGACAAATTTCACACCACCTCTAGCTAGGTTGTACGTTAATAATTATTATTTTATATTAAGATATTTTAGCAGCTAGGAGGTATTAATGTTTCAGTAAACCCTCGATTGCCCAAAATTTTCAATAAAATGACTTGAACATATATCAGAAACTATTAAATTTAGGTCAATAATATTTAGAATAAAATGAATATAAAATTCGATTTGTATTTCAGAAATAATATAATATATGTGACATTCTATTTGGAAAACCAAAATGGAATACTGCTCCGCAAAAATCCAATACCCTGAAAAGTGAAAATGATTTTACTTTAGAGTTCACTAATGCGAGTTACTTTTACCTAATAATTTTTTTATAAAATAAATAATATAAGATATGTCGAATTTTAGCGCATCGTTGGTATACCCTTGTTTCTTCGTTGGGTTTTAACTAAATTAATTAATTAAAAGACGTAAGGTGAACTAATTCAAATAAGCACAGACGTATTTTAAAAGTCATATTGTTACCATTTGGGAATTGTTAATCCTGTTAAAATAAATCAACGTGTTCAGTCTTCTTTGCAATGGTCATAAAGGTTATCTTAATCTTTATTCTGGTGTGGGTACTCAGACGCTTTTTCACACGGCCAATAATTAATAAGAAGTTGTAATCAAATACATATACTTAAATAATTAATAATCGAAAACAAAGCAATAATTAGTACAAGTTTACAATTATTTAAATGCAGAAATCATTCAAGTATCTGGAGGCGTTAGGTTATTTGTTGTACAAAATGTAAGTTTATCTACCTTTATAATCCAGGTAGCTACAAATGATTTCTTATTTATTCTGAATAGGTTTGAATGAAAATTTAAAGTTTTAAACTATACTAGACAATTTTAGACGTTTGCACTTGATCTGAATGACTTTACGTAAAATAATGAATTTATTAATTTACTTTCCTGTTGCTGCTGGTTTCTAAGCTGTACGTTCTGTAGAACTTACCTCCTGTTTATGGGCGTTACCTTTGGAATTCAATTTTTGAAGACGCTGTGCTTGATTCAGCTGGTGAATTCAAGCTGACAACGGGACGATCTTGAAGGATTAGTTATCAGTTCGCGAAACTTGAGGCGCTGTTTATACACTCCTATACCCATGGAGGATAACTTTGACGGTCAATTTATGAGAACATAACGGACGCACGTTACTATATGACTTTAAAGACGCTTTTATGGTCTCTTGCAAGTGCTTTTATAACCTTCCTTGGGTTAGCAAGGTCACCTCTGCTTTTTAAGTTTCAACAAATCGGATCTTCATATTTCAAAGCAGTTTTTCTACACTATCTAATTTGCTGTCCTTTGAATTTTCCTTGCGGCTGTTTTATAGGTAAGCTTCTTTTACTGAAAACTTCATTATTCCAAAGCAATGTTGTTTATATAACGTTTATTGAAGTCACAGTGCTGTCACTTATTTTTAAGTAATTTATTGTCTTCCAACCTTTCTATTATTTATAACTAACATGTTTTAAACGCTTTTAAATGCTAACTTAAACTATCTGAAGGTAATTGTTAAAATTCCACGATTTTAAATAATAAAATCGTGTGGTATTCAACACCCTATATATACAAATTTAACTTAATCATTAAAACGTTACGTTTGTTTTATATTTTTAATTCAGATTTTTCTTGTTCAATTATTGGGTTAGTTTAAAACCTTTGACAACATTTGAAATTTATAGTTTCTTGTAAAGCCCTTTTCTTCACGGTTACACGAACGAATAAAAAAACTTCTTTTTATTTCATTGAAGATTTATAATGTTTCTGTTTTCTAAAAGCATCCCGTACTGTTTTCATATCTCCATGAAGAATTTAGTCAAAGTGCCTCTCACGAAAAAGATCGCGTATTTAGGTCCAACAAACCCCCTCCTTTATTATAACTTTAAGTAGACCTGCGATTGTTGCTTCTACACAGTTGAAGACTGTTCCAGATTTATTCGTAACCTAGTTTTATATGTAATAAAGGCAAAAGAATTTTTCTCGAGTTCAAAAACGGATTATATTGCACATCCTTAGAGAAGTAAAGGTAACCCGTTTGACATAAAGAACGCGATCAAAAAAACTGATAGTTTCGCGTGTTTTCATGTTAATTATAATTAAGTTTCAAAAACAATTAGAATACTATAAAATTCGCGGAGTGCGTGAAACACTAATAATTAAAATGATTAATTATATATAAATGTTTATATATCCAGTGGCTTGTCCAATTAACATTCAATAAACTACAAAAGTTGTTTTGTATGAAATAATGTGATTTTATATATTATATATTATTGCACAACTTTTAAATGCAATGATGAAAAGTTGCGCGATATCTCGCAAGTTCAATTAAAGCATGTAATCGCGAGGCTAGAATAATTCTGTATTAGCAGAATAAAGAAATCGTCTCCCAGAATGACTATAAATAAAGTCATTCTGGACGGCTTAAGACACTTCAATTTCAAATTTTGAATCAAAGATATTTAAGTATGCTCTCGTAGCGTACCGTTGATAATAATTCAACCTTTAAATTCAATTATACAACTTTGATCAAAGACCTGGTTTGCACTTCGAAGTTTGTAAAGATTACCGTCTCCACTGATCGTGATCTGTTGCTAGGGCAACAGGCGCTCTCGCCGAAAACTTTCATGTCCATCTAGTTACTTAGTTGCTCGTGTCTCGAGTATCTAGAGTGTCATAAGACTGTCCGTTCAGTTAAGCAGCACCAATACGCGTTGCGTCATCAGTCGCTAGGGCTATAAGGGTATAATTCATTAAGTATGCGCTTTAAATGAATAAGGGGATACAAATATTAGTTGCTTGTGCTACAAGGATCAGTGTCACTGACACATATAGGCGACAAGGAAATGTTAACAGGAGAACATAATTCCTAGCTATTGCGAACCGCCCGCGTGCTGGTGTACAGAACACTAGACACAATCCGATTATCAAACAACCTCAAAAAGCATGCCAGCCTCCTTTGTGATATCTATAATTAATTACTGGTGAAATCACGCCTCATTTCGAGATGCGCTAAACAATGTTATAGACAATAAATTCAGTTACGTCATCCTTCCGTGATTCAATATGAATATAATTATAACAAACTGATTATTAATTTGATTTTCTGCTGTAATAAGAAACTAAGTCTACGAATTGAGTCTAATACTAAAGAATTGAATTTATTATTATTGTTTTAAATGAAAATAGCATTCATATAATTATTCAGTTCACCCGTTATTATTTTGTACATAGTTATTGTAGATTTAATCCTGTAAATAATTCTTTATTCATTTTATTAGAACAATGTATGATTTCCGAATGTGTACTGCCTTTGTAACAATTTCAATTTTTGGGTTCGGCCTCTAGAACCTATCTTGTTCATAATTTAACGAAATAAAAGGTTGATAAACACTGAATACGTTTATTTTAATTTTTAGCAAAAATAATCAATTTATATTTGAATATATATATATATATATATATATATATATATATATATATATATAA
>JAHWXV010063958.1:0-12326 GCA_024586415.1 Phrixothrix hirtus | reverse complement strand
TTTGAGTTGTCAATTTTATTGAAAAAGGAAACAAATAGTTTTCGAAACGTTTAATTTTTATTAAAGTTACACAGTTTATCCAAAAATTGTTTTAATTAAACATATTTATGTATAAATTCCATCACATTTTTATTTTGCGTTTTGTAAAAAAGTTTTATGTGATGGACAGCAATGGATTCAAGTTTTGTAATTAGCGCATTACATTTATGTAAAATCACATATCAAATAAAAAACATCTTTTTGTAGACCTGTGTTATGGAATTAATTGTACATGATATTATACAGGTTCTTATCCTAAGTTATATTCAAATCCTGTGTGTTTTATTCGAACATATTTTATTATAAAAATCTAGTTAATTCGCGAAGAAACAAGCTGAAATGTATGACGCGAATCAAGAAGTCGATAAAGCATTTAACGTGGTTAGCTTACAAACCCTTAGAAAAGGACTAACATTGAAGTAATTAGGAAAAGATGTTTGTTTACGATGTTAAATTAATTTTCAATTTTTACACTGAGAAAATAATTGTAAAGTTCCTGTGGTTTTCCAACGGCAGTAGCGACACCATTGTGGCCTAAGAGACATTAAAATGTTGATATCTGTACATAAGTGTTCTTCTACTTATGGTTGTAAACCAAGCTAAACCGCGGAAATAACAAAATTTCTAATTTTATTTAATGTTTCGAAGGCGGGTTATTTTGAATGCCATCCTAAATTTTACTGAACATCTTGCAAGCACTTTCCACTTAATTAGAAGCTGAAATCGATGACAATTTATTCTTTGGCAGCTTCAAAATATCGAAACAAAATAATTTATGCCTTTGAGATGATGTGAATATGCTTATCATTAACATTGTACTTAAATATTTGCAAAAAAGTGAATAAACAATTTACATATAAGAATAAATAATATATTTTGATGCCAAGGGGTGGGTGGAGTAGAGAGGAAAGCGCTGGAAGCTGTAAGGACCTTATTGATCCCGGAGTGCTCCTCTCCTGCGAGTATTTCCACACCCGTAGTGTTCGGTTCGAAACCCGGTCATGACTCATATCGTGTTTTTCGCGATCGCAAGCGGTTTTTCGTTGTTGAGAAATCATACCGCGAATATGTAGTGTTGACAATGGCAACATCGAGTGATGGGAAATTAATAATTTGGAAAATGGGACAGAAAAAGCGTTTGAAATGGTGGAAATTCAATTGGAAACCTGTGCATTGGGACTTTTATACACAAAGTCTACACGTTTTTAGTACCTGAAATCAAAACTATTATCCGTTCGTTATTTTTTATTTTTATTTTATCACATTCTAATATAATTTGTGATTTTTATTGTAAAATAAGTTACTTTTAACGGTAGACGTAACGCACAATATAAACGTATCTTAAATCGAAAATGTGTAACCTATTGTGATAAATTCAAAAATCGTTAAAACACTATGTAACTTCCAATTTGCTCTCTAAAATGTATGTATAAATTAAGATTTATAATGACATAACTAAAGTTTTAATGGGGTCCCTTATAATAGCATAGAGATTGACCTACTTTGATTAAATTATTCATTGTTAAAAAATTCTAAAACGAAAATTACCTTAAAATTTAAATTTTCACTAACACTCATTGATTTATAAACGTATTAAACAATTTCTGAACTCGCGCAAATATTTAAATTTTTTAATACTTTTGAAATGAATAAATTATAAATGTTCTTTCGTATATAAACTACTTACCATTAAGAAATGCCTTTTATTTTCAGACCTCTGTTGCCCTAAATCATGGTGGATTTAGGAGGATATGTGATAATACTGGTGGAAACCAAGGATAAAAAGATTAAACTTTACGGTACGTCTGTTTCTTATATTTATGGAAGTTAAAATTAGGGATATTTAGGTTCACCAGCTGATAAGGATAACTTAGAAGTTGGGGATGAAATACTTGAAGTTAATGGAAAGACGTTGGAAGATGCCACTCATACTGAAGTAATTAGCCATATACATCAGGTATTTATTGTTATTAATATGTTTATTATTATTATAACTAGAATATTCTAATTTTCTAGTGTATTAGATCACGGACGATATGTTTGAGAGTCAAGCGAAGAAGTGGAGCCCGCTTGGGTAAGTAGTTTGATAAATTACTCGTGCTTTTTTCAAAAAAATTCTTTAACCTTTTATTAGCGCGTAATAAGTTTTGGGATAAAATTCCAAAATTAATGATTCGATCACTTTTAAAAGGCGGTTCATTAATTTATGTCAAAAGCTTCCTTGTTTCCCTTTAATGTTATTCAGTGTCTAAATTTCTTCCCCCAACGCATCACCATAAGCTGGCAATAAATCGATTCATTTGATTTACCATTGATTATGGTAAACTAACCGCTTATATAGAGTGTGACCCTTCAAGGAGGAGACCTTTGGAAACTTAACAGTTCCCAAAAGTTGCCTTCTAAATGTTCCAATTTTTTCTTAAGAAACTCTATGCTTTCTGAATAACTCTTAAGGTTCTTTCGTGTGCTTGCGTATCTTCTGAAGCAATATAAGCTACACATTTAAAATATATTAAGACATTAAGTAACTAAGAAATGCTTTGGTTGTTATTGTCTATTGGGAATGAAAATTTCCAAATAATTAGAGAATCTTCATTTAATTTTTTTAAGACGGGTGTTTCAAAAAGCATCGCTTACATTTTTGGCCAAAGAGTAAATATTAAGTGTACAACATCAGTTGTTTCATAAAAATGGGAAAAATTATATGTATAATAAATAATGTTAACTAAAATGTTATTAATTGGAAAGTTACGCGGGTATGGAACCTCATTTATGACAAATTTGATGGATAAATACATGCACATCACTCCCAGTGAATATTTCGTTAATACTTTGTTAGGAATTTATAATAACAGAGACAAGAGTTACATATTAGGTATACTGCAAGTGAAATACATGCTTTCAAACTTTATTCAGTATTTCGCATCCTTTAGTTTACATAAATTAAATTAATGGCTCCAAAAATCACTTTATAACGCAATTTTAACAATTTGTTAAACTAGGCCCGTTAAAAATAGCTGAAAGAATATTAACAATATGCATAAGGTAGTTTAATTGGACCGGACGGGGAAGGCTACTGTAGGGCTGAAATATTTCTTCAGTCATGACTGAAAATAAGAATGGGTTTGAAAGGAGATTTGAGAGTAAAAATAGCGACAAATTGTAGCTCTGTTACCATCAGCTTCGTGAGACTGCAGGTGTGGATGTTTCAAATTTCGTGATGCGAAGCACATTAGCTTGTTTGATTATTATGGGAGCTAGGATTTTGCGCCAGATTGCAAGGAATACTACAGTGAACTCAAATTAAGGTGTTTCGCAGTTTTTTGTAGGGACTAATATTTGCACAAATAAGAAACAAAAGTTGGTTAACAGATCTTTAGCAAAACATTTCCACTTACAAATAGTAATAATAAAACGATATGGTCTTACAATAGTTGTACAATGTTGTTTTACCAACTACCTAGTTACAATGAAACAGTAGCCGGAAGTTCAATAATTCGAATTATTCTCGAGCAGCACGATTCCTGTAAGCGTAATTAACAACACAAAATATGGTCAAAATAAATATCTTAAGATATTCATAACACAATACGAATAATTTAAGTTTAAACGAACAAAACTTATTCGTAGGACAAATTAATACTTTTTAGGAATGCAAATTAACATGTAACGTACTATGCAATTTACTAAATAATCGATTCTATCAATTTAAAAAGGTTTCAAACATATTGTAATACAACTGAAGACAAGTTTATACAAATGTGAAAAAGATTATGCCGTTTATAATTTACTCAAATAAATTAGAGGACGAAAAGATAAAGTCGATGCTATTAAATTTGTAATAAAAAAATCTGATGTGAGACAACCCACGACTTTCTCTTACTCACATAGATATGCAAACAGTGTCCACAAATGATTAAATTATTATTTGCGTTTATTTTAGAAACGATGATTGTAACGGTCGCCATCCAAGTTACTGGACAAGCGAAAGGCTGCTTAACTACCGAAATTTTCTCTGATAACTTGCTTCAACGCCTTTTTTCAGAAAAACTGTTAAGTTCACGTAAAGTGCAGTTAAATACATAATAACCGTAGCACGTTTAAAAATAAAAGTTATAGCTGTTTCTACAAAATCGCAAAAGAATTTAAAAATCGCAAGAATGAAGTGGCACTTCCGGTCATTCGATTTTATCCAAATACTTGACGTCTCATGTGAACGGGTAAAAATCTTAAATTTCATTCATATATTACATTTAGTTTTTGAGATATGTTGTTCGCAATACACTGAGTACTTCGGGTTACACGATGTTCAAAAATTTTTAAATATACAGCTTGATTCATATAAAACGGAATGAAGTAGCTAAGAAATGTACTAAGTTTCAAAAAAATCGTTATAGCCGATTTCAAGGAAATCGCGAAGAAGGAAAATTCGGAAATTATCTACAAATAATAATAATAAATTAGAACTTCCGGTTATTCGATTTTCATCAAATTTAGTTACGGCCACAAATGTAAATTTTCATTCATCTAAAACTTTTAGTTTCATAGTTATTTTATTTTGAGTTAACGGTGAAGCTACTTCCGGTTACTCAAATTACGGAAAAGTTTTTAAGGAACAGCCTAAACTATACGAAATGCCATTAAATTTCCAAACAATTCAATAAGTTTTAAAAAAAATCGTTGCAGCCGATTTCGAGAAAATCGCGAAAAACGAAAAATTTGGAAAATATCTAAAAATAACAGAAATAAAGTTCTACTTCCGGTTATTCGATTCTAACAAAATTCTTGAATTAGCATACAAAGGTAGTTAGGATCTGAAATATGTATTTTCATTTATTTAGGACTTTCACTTTCATAGTTATTTTATTCCTAATTAATGGTAAGACTACTTCCGGTTACTCATTTTACAGACATTTTCCTGTGAAATTGTCTTAATTATATGAAAGGGCATTAAATGTCTAAGATACAATAAATTTAAAACAAATCGTTCTAGCTGAGTTCGGGAAAATCGCGAAAAACCAAAAAATGACAAGAGTAAAGTGGCACTTCCGGTTATTACAACCTTACATATAAAATTTTGTTTATCTACGACTTTGCGTTTTCGAGATGTTTTGTTCACACACACACACACACTCACACACACAGACACACACACACACACTCACACACACACACACACACACACACACACACACACACACACACACACACACACACACAGACACACATACACACACACGCGCGCGCGCACAGAAGAATTTTTAAAAATATGATTTACAGACTCGTGGGACCCGAAAACGTATATTTCCACTAAAATTTCGACATCGAAAATTTTGGACGAAAACAATACTTTCTTTATACTATAATTGATATAAGTACGATTTAAATTAATTTACTTTGTGAATGATGCAGACCACCAAATAGTTTGTAATCAGACATACAAAATTAAATAAGATAAAACAATACTTCTGTATGGTAACCTCATCATTAGTATTCAATCAAGTCCATTATGTACGAGTACTTCCGCTTTCTTAGTTAACGAACAAGCCTGGCCGAATTTCTTTACATAAGTTACCACAATTATTTGAATGGACAATTCACAATCACTCACAATTAGAAAAATCTGGTGTGAGTTAACACACGACTTTATATTACGTCATATATATGTAAATAATGTCCACAAATGATTATATTATTATTTACGTTTATTTTGGAAACGATAATTGTAACGATCACCCATCCAAATTACCGGAGACGCGAAAAGCTGCTTAATTTCAACGCATTTTTAAAAAAAACCGTTAAGTTCACGTAAAAAAGCATTAAAGGCATTATAATCGTAGCAAGTCTAGAAACAATTGTTATAACTGGTTTTGAGAAAATCGCAAAAAACTTAAGGATCGCAAGAATAAAGTGGCACTTCCGGTCATTCGATTTTGACTAAATTCTTGTCGTATCATATACGGACAATAGAAAACTGAAATATAAAATTTGACTTTTATATGATGTTTAGTTTTTGAGATATGTTGTTCACAATTAATACTTTAAATACTTCCGGTTACTCGATTTCCAAAAATTTATTAGAGAAACTCCATAGTTCATATAAAACGTAGTCAACTAGCTAAGAAATATACTAATTTTTAAAAAAATAGTTACAGCCCATTTCAAAGAAATCGCGAAAACCGAAAATTCGTAAAATATCTAAAAATAACAGAAACAAAGTGGAACTTCCGGGTATTAGATTTTAACTAAATTCCTGATTTGGCATACAAACGCAATTATGACCAGAAATTTTCATTCAACTGGAACTTTTAGTTTCATAATTATCTTATTTACAGTTATTGGTAAGTGTACTTCCGGTTACTCATTTTACGGATATTTTTCTGTGAATCCGTTCTAATTATACGAAATAGCATTAAATGTCTAAGAATTAGAATAAATTTGAAAAAATTGCTAAAAGTCAAAAAATGATAAGAGTAAAGTGACATTCTCGGTTATCGGATTTTAGTGAAATTGTCACATTCGCCTGCAACACACAGACAAATCAATTTTTTAAAACATGATTTTCGGACTCAGGGGACCCACTAAAATTTCGACGTCGAAAATTTTAGACAAAAACTAGACTTTCTCTAGACTATATTTCACATATGCAAGAAAAAGTAAAAGGTACGATCACACAACTTATTCAATCTAAAAAAAGTCAATCTAGAAATTGATCGCAGCCCAGTAAAGAAAAATATTAATCCTTTGTTAACCATTTACTTTCTATTTATTTCAATCTATATTTATTAATTGTAACAAATACCAAAAGCACACATTTGCAATGTTAATTTAGTAGAAGGTAATGATTACATTTTAGTTTAATGAAATGGATTTTGCATCAAATAAATTTAGAATAACGAATTCAATACAAAATAAAGCAGTATTAAAACCAAAATGAAGCATATCCAATTGCCACGAATTAGCTCTCCAAGCCACCACCTATAAGTCAGAATTTGTGAACTAAAAGCGACGTTGTTGAATTTAGTTTGAAAATGAGGTGTTGTAACTTTTCTAAAATTGCGGTAAACAAATAGACGAATATATGAAATCGAAACTTCGTTATTAAACTAAATAAACTCAAAGGAGTTGAATTATTAATGAATACACAATACATGTAGGTACTACTTTAGCATTCATCGCTCAGGAATCGATTTAGCACTTGAATCAGGGCAAGCGGTCTCGGGAACAGAATTCAATGTCATAAGAATACTAGCGCGTAACGTTAACCACAACACAAGGGGAAAACAACGAAAGAGATATTTTAACCCCTCCGTACGGTAACTGAAACCCTTCTTCAAAAAGGAGAGGCATAGCTGAGTTAAGAATGAGTGGAAATACAACACCAGCATTTACCTAAAGGAAGGTGTCTGCGTATTCAGCGTATGCAACTCCGGAAACTGAATCCATGACTTGCCAAATGCTGGTTCCAGCGTTAATCACCATACCACACACGAAGTGAATAATTATTGAATGAACAGAGTTATTGAAAACTGTAGATCGATCGTGCGATTGTACGTACAAATGAAGTTTCTGAAATATCATTTTTGTGTAGCGAGGTCAACCTCAAGGAAGATCCTCTTATAAAATGCACGTTATTCGATAATATCATCTATATTCAATTCTCTGCCTTTTTTGATAGTTGAAAGGAAAATAGTCGAAGGAAAGTCAAAATTTATAGTGATATTTTTGTTTTCCCGATTAGACGGTTAGAATTCGGCGTTATTAATCATAATTAGTGGCAGTGCTTTACTTATTAGCCCTATTTTATGCGATTTCATGTCCTCCCTTAAATTGCACAGAGAAATAAGAACCGTGTTTACCTTTCTTCGACCTAAGAAGGCGAAAGCTGTCGTGCTTATTTCACATAAATTAACAGCAACATGAAGGTGTTGCCTAAGACCAAACAAATCTATAAGTGTGCGATCAAGAGCGTTTGAGTAGATCATCCACTTCGAAAACTAATATCAACGTTAAGACAGTTGAGCAAACGATTCGTAAAGATAGCCGGGTATTATTGACGATTTACAAATGAGCTCAGTATTTTTAATTAATAATGATGCAGAAGCATTCACACATGCCCCCGTCCTTCCACCATGATTGTTAAAAAAAATCTTAGTAATTGTAATTTATAAATAACTTATACGATTCCATTTACTTGCTGGAAAGTGTCTTTCCTTGGCTCGACGACTAAAAGTACTCGACCTACGGCCTCGCCGTTCAAATTATTCCATCTTAAGTAAAGTGTTTTACATAATTTTATTTACGTAACAAGACAAAGGTGACACTTTACATCAAGAGGATAATTTAAAGTGATTGGCTATACGCCGAGTACTTTTAGTCCCCGTGACAAGTAAGCAAGCCTAACTTATGACGAAACAAAACGCGCTTTGCGCCTAAACGGTTATCTAAAATCCTGATTACCCTGAAGTAGCTAGCAGCTCCGGCCGCCGCAGTGGAGAAGGGATGTTCTACGTTTACGATGACAGTAATTAGGTTAAGTAAGACGCTTTTCTGACAAGAATGTATAACATTTTTCCTGAAAAATAATAAATTATTTAAAAATCAAGTTTGGTAATCATTTAAACAAATAATAATCACGTCCATTAATCGAGACGAAACTAGTAAATGTAAATAATAATTTGTAGTTTTACTATAATATGAGCGAAGTACAGATTTTACATGCCCATTAAGGTAATAATTTACCTTCGATATTCAAGATAGTCATGAAAGTTCGACCTTCTTGGCAGTTTCACGAAAATTAAGCGTTTCAGATTTTATATAACAAAGATAGATGTTCTTTAGAAGCTCGCTGGGATAGCACGTCTACACGAGCGTTGGATATTTCCAACCACCATACCCCGGAAACAACTGCAGTAGTTAAGAGCACGCACCTCTCAATTATTTGAACCGAAGTTGGGAGAAATATTTTCAGGTTTTTCATACAAACATTTGGAAATTAAATCACTTAAGATATGAAGTAGAACATACTCAGTATTGTGGTTCATTCGTCCACGATGGTGGGATGTAGCTGGCTACTGTTGCGATACAGTGCCAAGGGTGTGCAGAGATATACGTGCAACACAATATTTTATTTACTAAACAGGTCTGAATTCATTTGTATTATAGAGTTTTCGAAGAGAATATCCAGCGGGTGCTCTAGATCGACCCAGTAGTTAAGCTGCACCTGTAAAGGAACTAAAAGTTCATAGCCACTGTATCCTTGTTTAACGAGGCTAAATATTGTAACGCAAATAATTAAGTCATTCAATAGTTAACAACGTTTATATTTAACACTCAAATAAAAGTTAAAGGAATCAAAATTACAATGGAAAACAGATGTATAAATAAAGTTCTAATTTAGAAAAATAAAGCTGAAAGTTCAAAAAGTTCATAAATGTTCGATTTAAAAACGTAGTAAAAATATTTCTAAACCAACCGAGGGAAATAAGCGTCAGAGAAAACTTACTAAGTTTGTAGATTATAGATCACGCACTAGGGAGTGTTACCGGTGCTGTGGTGTATTTGAGAAGCCAATGCCGACATCTACTGTCCGTTGGGTGAAAGGCAAAGAAATGTTAATGTTAGTTCAATTCTCCCGCACGGTGGTTGGCTTCTATAGGGATACTGATATCTCTCTTCAGTCAAGAATACGAAGTAAGAATAGGTTTGCAAGGAGAGTTGAATATAGGAATGAGTGGCAATTCTGTCGTGACATTTAATATACATAGATGAAATACCTCTGTCGACTCAGGAAATTAATAAAAACTTAAATCAGTGCGAGTGATCTCTGAAGTCGAAGCCAGGGTCTTCCGAATTTTAGATCGTAGCATGAACCACGACACTGCCATAACTCACGAACGTCGAGTTTATATACATCTTTTTTCACAAAGGGTAGATGGAGATGAGAAGGCGGTGCTGACGGCGAACTAGTGAAGGAACAAGGGACATAATGCGTCCTTGTATTACCCTATTTAGACTTTTTCCGTATGTTCTTCTACGCTAATTGAATCATTTACGTTCTTATTACTGCAACAAAACTTGCCAGTACTTAAGTTATCTATTTCAACTCTTTAATTTATTTACACTCTACAATTAATTATAATTTTACACTAATCATTTATTACATAAAGCAGAATTTATCTTTCTACACCTTTATACGCCAATATCAAATTCAGAACTAAGTTTCCGCGCGTATTAGATGCTGGATTGATTTTGGGGGTATTCCCTCGCGTAAATATATTTTGGTTCTGAAAATAACCGTTTGGATGACGTTTCGGCCGACTCACGTCTGTCTGTTGTAACTGTCTACTTCACGATCTTATTGTTCGTATGGAACTGATGTCCTCGAACGCTGAACTTTATGGGCTAGTTGTACCAAGTTGACTTGAACTTTTACCACCTTCGTCCTTAATGTTTGTTATCCTGATTGGAATTTTGTTTGCCGGCTTGCGGCTTCCCTTTTGGGATTTTAGGTGTCCGGTTAATTTGAAAATCGCCGGTAGGCACTGAATGATGTTTTGAACCCCCTCTGCGAAGGTGGTTGCGTCTTTCGTGGCCTCGATGATTATGTTGCCGATCGTAGTGATTTTTGCTATGTCCAGGTCCGGGAAGGAGGCTCCTCCCCTTTTCTGGACATCGTGGATCACCCTAGCACTTCGCAGTTGCGTTGTGGGGGCGACCTTGCCTGCATCTGCGTAGGATACGCCCCTTCGTGGTGATGGTGTTGCCTTTAGTACCATGGGGTACCTAGGGTACCCCTTGTAGCTGGCAGTGTGGTCTCCAGCGCAGTTAGCACATTTTTCCGGAGACGATTTCGGTTTTTCACATTCGCCACTTATGTGTCCGTTCCCGCACTTAACGCACACGGGATTTACGTCACAAAATTTTTGACTGTGGCCGAACCGGTGGCACTGGGTTCTCGCGTTTTTTCTTTTTCGAGGAGCTTCAATGACCACTTACAGGTGGAGCACTGCTTTTACTTGGCGGATCTTCCTCCCCTTGCCGGTGTTCTTAAGTTCGACGTAGTTTAGTGGAAGTGGGGCCTTGTTTGGGCCCCTGCGTATCCGACAAACAGTTAACACAGGTAGCCTTTGTTGTTTGAGGTCGTCCTGGATGGCGTCATCGGTGATTTCGTGTGGGATTCCCCTTATGACAACCCGTAATGTTTTGTCATGGGGGAATCTGAAGGTGTGGTAGACAAGATGCTGTGAATCCAGCAGCGTCTTTATGCCTTGGTGGTCGCTAGGCGTGGTCGGGTCAATCTTAATACCCGATGTCACGTTTCGTGCCCTGGGAACTGCCATGTCTCGAGCACGATGCATAGCGTCGACGTCGGGCCACTTCTCCTTCAATCGAAGGATTATCAGCGGAATCACCCCCTGAGGAGCGGTTTCCGTGCCTTGCGGTGGCGGCACGGTGCCGCTTAAGGCCTTATAGCTGTTTGAGGTCTCAATCGGACCTGCAGACGATTCAATCATGTTCTTCTTTGTTTCTTCCGCTTCGCCTGTTTGAAGCCTTCGGCGTCGGCGTCGCTCTCTCGCTTGGCGTCGCGTTCTTCTCTAACTGCAGTTGCGTTGTCTTCTTCCATGGGGGAGCACGTAGTGTTCTCCGGCATTTTCGTCGCTGGCATGTCAGCTTCTGCGGAGATTTGCCGGGAAGTTTCCGGCATTGCGACGGTTTTCTTTGGGGAATACGGTTTAAGTAGGTTGAACTTCATTTCAAAAGCCAACTCTGGATCGCTGTACGTTATCCTGGCGATGTCCTTGGGAAGATTTTCTATAGTCCCCGGCGGCAGTTTTAGGAACTCGCTCCCGTTGTGAGTGACGTTAGCGTTGTAATAGCCTTTCAACGCTTGCAGCTCACGGGCTGTGGGATTGACAAGCTGGCTGTCGGACATCTTGCAGAATAGGTAATCAAACACGCAAATAAATTATTAAATTTGCACACTATCGCCTATTATCGGGGCTGGATACTGCTACCGACCCACCGTAGCAAGCTGAATGGGCCTAAGTTACAGTATCACAAGAAAACTATGAGCTAACAACAAATACGTCTGTACCTGTTGCAAGCTCAGCGCACCTCTCCCTGCTGTCCTCCTTCATTGGTACATTGGTCTGTCTCTGTGTGTGTGTGTGTGTGTATGTGTGTATGTGTCTGTGTGTGTGTCTGTGTGTGTGTGTGTGTGTGTGTGTGTGTGAACAAAATATCTCGAAAACTAAAAGTCGTAAATAAACAAAATTTTATATTTG
>JAHWXV010063942.1:0-14662 GCA_024586415.1 Phrixothrix hirtus | reverse complement strand
ACCTCAGAGCGTGATAAATTTGCACAAGTTGTATGGACATACAATAAACAGTTATCACATTTAATATCGCCTTTCGTATTAATTGGTTTATCACATAAAATACACTGTTCATTAGGTAACATGGTGGTCGAAATTATCTTTTATATTTAGAAAGCAAAATGAATTAAAGCGAGAGCACAAACGTTACACGTCTGCACACCTTGAATTTAAGTTGTTCTTGAAAATTTCTAAAATTGAAAAATTAAAATTAATTTGGTATGTCAAATTATGACATTCAAATTTACCTTATTTTTGTCCAAATTTTTGGTTTCAGTTTGAAGTATTACAGATTTTTCTCTCACACGTGTATGAAAGCCTTCTCGGGCCACGAAATATCACTAATACGGTAATTATTTGCACCTTATATGTTCAAAAAAGCGAACTTTATTGGACGCTATTTTAATGTCAAACTGTTTGGAGTTTTGACAAGTATTCGTGAAATCTTCACGTAGTTCTGTAATAATTTCTTAGAAACAAATCTTGCAATGCCACTGCTTACTGGAAGTCACCCGGTATATTCAATTATAAAATAACTGTTCCACTAATTTTATATTTATCTAGAAATAGTATCTCAAGTTTTGTAGTATTTTAATTTCGATTTCAAATTGTAAAGGCTGCTAGACCGTCGTAATTAGCATGTGTAAGAATTACTCAGTCCTTACATTAGAAAATTGAAATAAGCTATCACCTATTTCAAATTTCTAAAATGTTACTTTAAGTAAAAGTTACCTAACAGTATTTCTAAGTTAAAACCGTAGTTTTCAGACTATAAAATATAAATTTAGTGAAGTGTAAAATGTGCTCCTTTATAAAAAAAATTTGAGTTTTGATATAAAATTGATAGTGCAAAGAATTTAAAAATCGAAAGTACAAATTCAAATTGTATATTCACCACGAAAAGGTTTCGCAATCAGTAAACCAATAAAACAAGGAATCTTCGGAAAATTATGGTGTCATATACTTTATTAAGCTGTAAGATATCGGAACGTTACGAAATGATGCAAATATCTAACGGAACTTCAAACGGTTTTCCAACAAGACACGCGCACCTTTTTTTTGAATTTTAAGAGTCTTTTAATTGGCCAGTGCAGCAGCATGAAGGGAATTTTAAAAAAGTTATAAAAGCCGAAAGTTACAAATGAAATCATCTTACTTACGTAGAACACGCGGTGATGAATTTAAGCAACCAGCGAAAAACTGGCAAGTAGTTCATTTGATGGTAATCATGTAAAGTCCGAATCAATCACTACTCGCGTAAATATCCAAGTATTTGAAACTTATAATACCTCTGATTGATAACAGCACCAAATTTAAAGTGTTCGGGTAGCCGTCAATAAAGTTATAAAATTTAATACAATTTTATAAAACGAAAGGTGGGCGTCGAAGAGTTATTAACTAGTACATAAATTGCCATGGAAACCAACGCAAAATCCAATTCTGTTTGAAGGAAATAAACAGAAAGAAGATAAATTATCATCCAACCTTATGATAATATCAACAATCAAAATATTACTGCGTAAGTGAAAATCCTTTGAAGTTTTAAAACTAGTAATTTTTTAAACGAAGTTTGTAAATAAGTTTTAATAACGTTTTATTTAAAGTTAAAATATTGTAAATTTTACTTATAACAAAATTTATACCTGCAGCTGGATACTATTAGACAAGCTTAAGCAAATGCTATTTGGATAATTTAAAGATTTAAGAGGAACTAGCTTAACAGGTCATTGCAATCCTTTTAGATAACGGTATTAGTAGTAAAATTGTATTTCTATTTGTACTTGTAGATGTAAGAACTTATTTGCATTTTTTTTATACTTATATATGTTTTGAACTTTACAATTAATAAACGTATGAAATTCAAACTTTATGGATTATCAGGCATATGTCGTAAATTAAATCAAAGTTTTGGTGAGACCCACATATCTAGAAGTAGATAAATAAATGAAGATATACTGTGATTATCTTCAGGTAAATTTATGGGTACAGTACATTCATTGTCCGAACTACGGGACTGAATCCCTCTGGCTAAGTATTAATAACAAGTCGAGACAGTTTAATTACCGAAAAAATCCTAAAATCTATAATCGCGCAAGTTTTAACATGCAAATACAGTAATTTATTTTTAATTACTCACACTTCCAACCCCGGTAATCAACAAGGCACAATCACGAAATTACGTATTTAGACAATCTATATTTGAATAAGTGGAATCTTTAAAACAACATTGCATTTGGAATGTTTACGCTGACGTCAAACAAAGTTATTAATTGTGCACATTGACGTTTACGGTCGCATTAAACTCGATATAATTAACGCGGTATACTGAGGCAGGGGGATGTTGGCCCCAATTTCCGATGAATGAAGTCGTTCTTAACTAATCCTCGCTCAGGATTTGGTGCGTCGTAAGTTTAGCGGGCGAGTGATCATGTGTCAATTTTGAATATCAGTGATATGAGCACCTAAAAGTGGGAATAGTTCAATTCAACTACCTAAGGATGTAACCGTTTCTGGAGGAGAATTTGTACCATTCTTCGGTAATTTCTAGTGAAATATTTGTCCTCTATCCATTATACCTAAAGCTTATAAATGTCATCAGAGCCCAATGTAGAGAGCATTATTTATTTAGGACTCCGGTGTTATCATCTTCTGATAAAATACGGAATGTCATCTGTGAGGTTATTAACAATAAATGCACAAAAAGTAAATTGGCATTTCAATAACTAGGATCTTTTTGTGCACTCCCATATTGTCGTTTAAAGGTATTTAAAGGTTGTTATAAGTTATACTAAATTTTATGAAAGGGTGTAAGTGAACTATTTTACATTGATAGTGCACAGAAATTAGTTAAATGATTTTAATTAAAATCCGAAATCAAATATGAACTATATGATGCATATAGAATTTGATCATCTCGATATAAATTACAAGGACACCCTCTAATTAGCAGTTCCGTTGGATTTTTTTTATCAAAATCTGGTATCTTTTTCAGATACAGCTAATGTATAAGTACTGTTTACTTTAACTAGGTTAGATTGACCAATGTGATCATGTGTTTATAAGGCGAAACAAACAAATCTTGTAAGGTGTATTCCGCAGTTATTTAATAATTGTAGTATTCAAAGTTTTTCACCTTTTATTATCACTACTGTGCAAATGATTGTTTTCGAAAATGTGTTAATTAATAATTACTTGGATATATGCGAGGAAAAGTTACGTCAAACCAAGGCAAAAACCTGTGAAGCAATTTCATTGCCAAATCGATTCGCACCTTCACTATTCTCGTCAGTTCGGAGTTATTGACGGAATCTATAGTTCATAATTTGATCAAGTTGATTTTTCAGGTTTCTCCCCTAAACCGACCATTGATAGATATTTGATGATTAGTTTTCGGATACCCGCTTATTTATTTTATTATCTGTAGCGTTTTAGATGGAGGAACAAGCCTTTCTACGATATGCTAGGCTGAGATCTGTTGCTTGAAAATTAACTATTACAACAGAATGTCGACATTTAGATAAATGTCCATTGTGCCAAATGCATCCTAAGATTCAAATCGTTAAATTCAGAACACCAAGTTGAGGGGCATTATGATTAAGTATCCTTGCGTTTGGTTTCTTACATGATAGCCCCGCTGCACTGAGCGCGGTAGATGATCAAATACATTTATACACATAATAGCTGTTCCAGGTATACATGTAGTTACCACCCATTCGCTAGTAGTCTGATCTTCTATGAGTTTTCATCATTTTTTAAAGAACCACTGAGTTAATCCATCTTTGGTTTTAAATTTATGAGAGTGTATTTAAGATCGCTGGTTACTAAAAGTCTTAATCTAAATTCAAAAAAATGTTTCTAGAGGTTTTAGCATTTTCAATTTTGAAGCTAAAGAGGGTTTATTTATTTATTTATTTTTACATTTAGGGTAAATAGCAGGCGTGGGACAAACTAATGCCCAATTACAATTTACCACAAAATAATCGAGTAAAGCATTTTAGAAAATCTGACTACACTATGTTTATAATATAATATACAGATTTACAGAGATGTCCTAAAGTTCTGCAATGTGTTATTAAATATGTCAGTATGGCTTTCAAAGTTATTTCTGTAATAATAATAGATATTAGATAATTTGCTGGCAGGAGAATTTGAAACAGAGGTGGCATTTACAAAAGTTGCACAGAAAGTTTGAGTGTTTCGCGTCACCCGTGAGGGTACCCTCAGTTTGAAGCATTGTAGGAACTCCAGACAATCAGTTAAATTATTAAAAAATTTAAATATAGTTACTGTATCAATCACATTCCTGCAACAAGACAAAGTGACAAAATTTACCGAGTAATCAGAAATTTTTTTGCTAGCGTATTTTTAGAATCGGTTTTGTATCCTTTCAATTCTTGCTATATAGATGTTATAATGGGGATTCCATATTGATCACGCGAATTCCTTCAAACTTCTTACACGAGTCGAGCATAAGGTCTTAGCCGTTGTTTCCTGATGGAAATCCTTACCAAAACGAATTAGAAATCCGAGTATTCGATATGCTTTTCTAGTTATATGATCAATGTGGGCATGAAAAAGTAAATTGGTATCTAATACAATACCCAGATCCTCAACTGTTGTTGATTATGTTAGATTGGTTTGATCTATTGAATAACAGTAAGTAATTCTTATACGATTTCTAGGAAATTTTAAGACATTACATTTTTTTATATTCAAAATAAGTTGATTGATTTTACAGTAATGTGAAATATCCATTATGTCATGTTGTAAATTTTGACAATCTTCTAGACTAGTAGTCTCGTGATAGAAAATTTAATATAAAGTGAAATGTCATTTATAAATAAATTAAACAGTAATGGGCCTAAAAGGAAGCCTTGCGGCACTCCGGATGTTATATTGATGCTGTTGGAAGCGGATCCATTAAGGCTCCACTACACTTGATTATGCAACCCAAAATGTAATAATCAAATATTATGAGCTTTTAATAGTTGCAATTAAAATTTTTAAAAGATAACTCTGGACTTGGACCTGTAGAATAGTATGACTTTATGAATAATGGTTTATCTACACGTTTTAATTAATTACGGGAACGTAATATTTAAAAAACAGTATTTACCATCTTTTCAATATTACGCTTCCATAATTAATTAAAAAATGTGGACAAAACTATTTTTTATAAACTCATACTATTCAACAGGTCACTATAGTATTATTCTTTAAGAATTTTAATTACAACTGTTAAAAATTAACAAAATTTGATTAATGCATTTTGGGTTGCCTAGTCTAGTGTAGAGGAGCCCTAATAACAACATATCGGGATCAGTTTGCAAGATTAGCTTTAATTCACTTAAAGAGCGTACCACATATAACCAATCAAGTAGTAAGTTGTGATAAATTCTGTCGAACACTTTACTAAAATCGGTATGGATAGCATGAACTTCTGAACGTCTGTCCAGCAGGTAGCAATAAAGTTAATACATGGCGTCAAATTTTAAACAACTGATCTTTTTTTGACAAAAACCGTTTTGCTGTTTAATTATAACTCCCTTATACATGATTTTGCATATCAGTTTCTCAAAAACTTTGTTAAAAATACATAGATTGGAAATTGGTCTATAGCTACTGACGTCGCTTTTAAGTCCATACCTAAATATGGGAGTGATAAAAGCTTCTTTCCAGATTAAGGGACAGTGACCTTCAGCTAGTGGTTTATTAAATGTGGTAGTAAGCGGCGAAGCCAAAGTATTCCAGGTCAGAGCCAGCTCCTTTTTTAGTATTTAATTTCAACAGTTCCTGAGAAACTTCTTCCACTGAAGATCTGACCGTGCTGTGATTATTTCTAGGCGGAGTAGTAACGAAAATCCTGTTGTTACTAGAATTTGCCTTATAAACAGTTTTAAAATAATCAGAAAAGATTACAAACTTCATAGCCATCCGATGCAACTACATTATTTAGGTGCATTGTCGATGGGATATTAGACCCTAATTTTTTGTATTATTTTGTATATGTCCATCCCGTTTTTGTACCTTTTTGAATGTTTTCTTCAGTTTGATTAACGAAAGTTCTGTAACAAATTTTTATTTCAGTTTTAACTTTTTCTGAGTGAACTGAAAATCCTATAACCTAGGGAAGGTCTGAATTTTTTGAATTTAGCCTGAGCTTTTTCTTTTGCTTTATTAATTGTTTTAATTCATTAGAGAACTAGGCAGTGTATTTGAGCGTATTACTTTCTCTTACGTATATGAAATATAGTATAAAGTTGTTTTCGGGCAAAATTTTCGATGTCCAATTTTTAGTGGAAATGCACGTTTATAGATCCCCTGTATCCGAAAAGCATGTTTTTAGAAATTGGTCTGGTCTGGTATGTGTGTGTGTGCGCGCTCGCGCTCGCGCGTGCGCGTGCGTGTGTGCGTGCGTACGCGTGTGTATGGGTGTGTGCGTGCGTGTGTGGGTGTGCGTGTGTGGGTGCGTGCGTACGCGTGGGTACGCGTTCGTGAGCGTGCGCGTGCCCGTAGTTGTGCGTATGCGTGTGCGTGCTCGTGCGTGTGCGTGTGTGTGTTTGTGCGTGCGTGTATGTGTTTGTGTGTGTGTGTATACGTATGTGGTCAAGATATCTCTAAAACTAAACGTGGTAGAAAAGTGAAATTTTATATACAAATTTATTGCCGTTGTAGAACTTCTGTGTAAGAATTTTGTTAAAATCGAATGACCGGAAGTGCCACTTTATTCTTGTGATTTTTAGGTTTTTTGTAATTTTTTCGAAAACGGCTACAAGGATTTTTCTTAAACTCGCCGCGTTTCTTGCGCCTGTAATGCTATATTACATGAACTAATTGGTTTCTCTGAAAATAATCGTTGAAGTGAGTTATTGAGAAAAATCTCTAGAGTTAGGGAAGATTTTGCCTGGGGAGTTACTTGGAAGGGCGACCCTTACAATTATGGTCCACAAAATAAAAATAAATTAATAGTTTAGTGATTTGCGTGCATTATTTACATACTTAATTACTTTTTATTTAAATCTATAAATTATGATTGAATGAATTGTTTATGCTTTTAAATTAATTTAAGGTTTAAATATAGGTGTATAGGAAAGTCACTAACTTCAACAAATTCAAATTAAATTTAAAATATGTAAGAGAATGTCGTGTGTTGTCTCACACTAGCTTTTTGTTATTTGTAACTAATGGGTATTTGTTAATGACTGCGTTTAGGATTGATTAGAAATTATTTGTCGCTGATTCGGTATTTAAGGGCTTCAATTCAGCAGATCAGTCATAAGACTGTAGAAATTTCTTTATTTCATTAAAGTCGCCTCTTTGTAATTAAGGAAGGAACAGGGATTTTGATCCAAAGGATCACCTATCTGATAATTTAAACATGTTTCCAGTGCAGGATGATGCTCGTTAATTGTTGCGAGGAAGGAGGTAAATTGCAGAACTTTTATTTCAAAATTATTACTTAAAATGGAATCTAGAGTTTTCATATTCTGATTAAATTGCATAAGACCAGACTCAGAAACACAATCTATAAAATTATTTAATATGATATCGGATGTAATTGTTGCTAGTAGAAATTTGATTATTTTCTATTAATCATTTTAAATTAAGCAAGTTAAAATCTCCACAAACTAAAAGTGTTTCAATAAGATTAAATGAGTTATCAATATTTCTTAGGCTATTAGTATAACAGGAAAATACTTTGTTATGTTCAACGCCTGGAGCTATATACACACAACATATAGAAAAGTAAGTACGCTGTTAACGGGTGAGGTTACTGATAACCATGCATTTTCCACACTATTAGGTCCCCACCTACTGTTTGACTCCAATCAAAACACCTCCACTATCCTTTTTAGCAGAAGTTAATTTATTGCGATCACATCTGTAGATGCAGTAATCATTACTAAAGATTTTAGAGTTTAGCAAAGAATTATTTAAAAAAGTTTCAGTGAAACAAATTATGTCGTAATCTGAAATAGCCGTTGAAGCTAAAATGAGAAGATCTACATATTAAAAAAGACACATATTAGCGGTTATTAAATTCACTTAAACACTTTTTGTAAAATTTTACACTGAAAATATTTCATGACCTGTTGACATTGGCTACAATTTATTCAACAAAATTTGCAAATGAATTTCCTGATATAAAAAATTAAAACAATATAACGAATTGTACTTTCTTTACATACTAATAAACGGGTGTTTGACCTGCTACACAAAATAAATCAACTAACATTTATTGCAAGCACTTTTAAAAATTACATTAGTAAGTTGGATTAAAATTACCAAAGATAGTTTTATTTACAAGCCAATAACTAATAGTAATAAAATATAAATGTAAAGCTCATTTTAAGATGGTTTTCGCAAAAAACAATACAAATTATGGTTACCGTAAAGCACTCAGCTATACCCTTTTAAAATCTAAAATGGTTGTTTACCGGTTATGAAGAAATGTGCCTTTTTAGTATCTCGCAAATCCAATAACAAATAATTTCAAAGTATGCACGTAATGTTGAGAAATTTATAACTGTTTTCAATTTTTTTAAAACTCTACGGAAGGTACTAGAACGTATTTCAAAAGGGTATTATATGTCTTTATTATTTCAATAAAGTTCATAGTTCAAAAATAATGAAGAGGAAAACAAATTAATTGTATCAAATAAGCCATATTTTCTAATAACTAGGCCTTCGCCGTTTTTGAATAAATTTTACTTTGACAAAAAACAGAAAAACTCGATAATAAACATGTTTGAAAACGTACATAATCAAATCTAAATTAATAAATGAAAATGCAATATTTATCAATTTCAATTACTCTGAATGTTTATCAATACAAGTTGTAATGACCTGTAACATGAGTAAAACTGAAATAAAGGTATGTGATTTCGTCACAAATTGCTATGAAACTTCTATCTATAAATATTGCGAATCAGACATTCTTAATAGGGCTTTACAAGGATATTTTAAATTCGATTGCGCCCAGATTAAAGCTATATAATTTTTATTGTGTTTTTGTTAATATATTAGGCATAAGGCATAGCTGTTTAAAATATCTGGAACCATTTCAAGGCAATTCTGTACAATTAGTAGAAAATTCACTTACAGAAAGCTTCCTAGAACAATAGCTGCGAAAGGAAATCTTCGCGGAAAGTGACTTTAATGAAATTTATTGTATATCAGCACCTCAAACTACAGCAACAAACATGAATATTATTTTTATATATGCATATTGCTTGTTACGGTTGTTAAATTAGGCGATTATTGGAAAAGGCAAGGTCCGACTGGAATTTCAGTGCGTATCTAAACCCATCTAGATTTATAACGAAAAAATTAAACATACTGTGTTTGTGGTTATGAAGATAAGAGAAATAAAAAGGAAAATTACGGATTGCACGATTAAATGAAATAAAACTTTACTTGTTGTATAAATAAATAAAATTCAATAAATAATGAAAAATATTTATTAACCATAAAAGTGAAAATAATTACGTGAGGTGACTGTTTTAGATAAAATAAATACGGAAACATTTTGATTCAATAAATACAGTTAAATGAGTATCGCATAAGATGTTGTCAGAATCTAAATACCTTAAATAACTGAGTTTACCTGATACCATTGTCAATTAACTGATGGCACCCCAAGTTTTGGTGATGATTAGGAGCTGTTTGCGGCTGTATATGCGAACTCAATTACACTGTTTGCACGGTATTTGTTCTTGCTAAGCGAATAACAATCGCTGATCTTGGAATGAATGAAATCTAAGCCTTAGATAAAATTTCAACAGGAACTTGATCACAATAAGCGAAAGTCAAATTATATGTCAGTTAAGCTGACAGAACTAATATTAAAAGTTTTAACAGCTAAATAATTTTAACTTATAAGAAAAGATTAATTGCGCGATTTAATAAAGCTTATCAATTTAATAACAAATTTTTCCTCAAATAATTAAAAGTCAAATACGAGGGAAAACGATGTCTAGTTACCTTAGGTAGCTTTAATTGCACAAACCAAATTTTCATTACAATCGAGCCTAACAACGACTTAATTGAAATAACGCTGTAAAATTTTACTTGAGTGTCGATCAATCATTAAGTATCTAACTGGTAAAAAAATTTACGAAGACATGTTCAGAAGGCCTGATTTTCTTTTCAACCGTAAAAAATTGTGTTGCATCCCTGAAGAGAGGTAAATTTCAAGTTAAAAGTCAGGAGAGACCTAAAAGGTGGATTTCTGTGTCTACCTCAAAAATATGAATGCAGTTCATAATATAATATTTTATACTAATGTTTATATCACATTTGGATATGAAAAATATTTTTGCAAATGGATTCCCAAATATTTAGATACGGATCGAAAGAGTCCGTTTTGAAGAATATTATGATTTCTTGAACCATATTATTACCATGGATGGTATCTTCGTACATTTCTATGTTTGATGGATAAAATAATGGTCCAAGGAATGGAGCCACTCTGACTCTCTAAGGGCGAAGAAGCTTTGTATGCAGAAGTATAATACAAGTATATTTCATTCGGTTCTTTTGATATTCTCGAAAAGTAATTGTAGCCGATTACTCCAAAAAAAGAAAAGCAATAACTGGGTAATGTCATTCTGCTTTACGAATAACTTGGCAAAGAGAAATGATGTAAAAGACGCAGTAAAGTTATCAACGGCGTACTGTTTTTACAGTACAATGCGGCAGCATACAAAACGCATATTAAAATTAATACGATTCGTGAATTAAAGCTAGAACTGCCAGTGCACCCCCCCTTATTGATTATATCTGGCTTCTTCGAACTATTATTTATCCTGTGAATTGAAAAACTGTTTGAAGAAGGTAGATTTTCTTTAAACGACGAAATAATATAAGCTGTAGAGGGCTGTCTTGCACAACAAGAAGAACATTTTTCTGAGAGATCTACAGGGCTTGCAGGATCGTAATAACAAATGCATTTCTTAAAAGCGCGGTACGCGGTATAAAAAAATATCTTCATTTTAATATTGCTTCTTTCTCACTAGTGGACCATCGATTTATCAGTACTACCCGTAAGATAGGGTTTCAAAGTTTTGTATGGAAGGAAAAATTTAATTAATTTAAATCCTAACCTAGAAAAATCATCAGATTTGGATTCAAGAAAAATTTAAATAAGAAAAACGAGAAATATCGAAGATTCAGGTCACCGAATTACTTAATATGAATTTAATAATAATCATTGAATGGTACGCACTTCTGTTATTTCCAGCGCACAAAAACAAGGACATAATATTGGAAGGTTATTCCGTGGGTAATTAACTAAAAATAGGTTGTAACAAAATTCGAATAATAATTCAAATTATCAAAAGAAAATTGTTTTTACAAAAAATTGCCGCTATTTCGTGCTACACAAGATAAGCAGCAGACAAGAAATGAAGCACAAGCTGTCAAGTACTTCATAAACTTTATATCTGTACAGTTTCCCTAGGGTGAAGAGTACTTGTTAGCAGGAACGTCACTGTACAAAGTAATAACTCTTTAATGCTCGCCTTTGATCTGATGCTAATGAACAA
This sequence comes from Phrixothrix hirtus, assembly GCA_024586415.1. NCBI lineage: Eukaryota > Metazoa > Arthropoda > Insecta > Coleoptera > Phengodidae > Phrixothrix > Phrixothrix hirtus. The sequence goes on along the minus strand of JAHWXV010063942.1, from coordinate 3,080 downwards.
ACATACACTTTTGACTTAACCTGTATAAAATGTACAGTACCAATTCATATTTGCTTTAATAGGTGAAAATAAAAATTATCTTTTGATGAACAACTTTAGTATAAAAATTGTAAGAAAATTAATAACAATTGTCGTTGCTAAACATACGATAAAGTGAACTTCCAGATGCATATTGGTAATTTTGCAAATGTTATTGTGGGTATGCCTTTCGACGAGACCGTATCCAACAGTCTTAAGAGTTTCAAGATTTATGGCCATGTCATGCAATTATGATCTAAAATTTATGGAAGATGATAAAGTTTTACAAGAAAAGTTAATGTTTGGCAGAGGATACAACAGCACAATATAAATGTTAACTGAGAATTATTACCCAAAATTTGCCAACCTTGAAACTTATCAAGTTACTGGAGTATGTTAAAACTAAAAGCTTTCTATAAATAAAACGGTTTAATATACCAACTCTAAGAGATTCTGTTTACATATGAGTATGTACAAGTGTTTCAGGAAACAGCCTTACAATGCTGATCTTTGAAAATTTCCCGATCGTTCAACTTATTCGAAAATGCAATGCTCAATTATTAAAATAAATTCATCATATTTTTGTAAAATCTTTAACATTCAGTTAACCTATAAGTAAGCACGTTGCACCTACGAAGTGCCAGACCAAATTCAATTAGCTTTGACTTTTAAAAACATTGCTTTTGTGCACTGAAACCTATATGTATTCCCTAATTACTCCTTTTAAAATTTATAATCGTACTGGTTTTGGTTTTAGCTTATATTGTTTAGAAACAAACTTAATTACGATAGATCGGGTGCGTTTGGGAGCCTTATAGGCGCCACGCTACCACTTGCGTTAGAAAATACAGATTTGTATGCTAGGAACTAGATATTGTTAATTTTATTATTTTAGCGGAAATAAACGATAAAACCTAATTTATCGTGGTAGACACTGTTATGCCATTTTAGGATATAAATATTGTTATCATCAATAAAATGGATACCTTCATTTAGTTGTGTTTTACTTACTAATATAAATATCTTGTTTTATTGGCTAATAAATAGGAAGAGCCGATATTGTTTGTGTAATTTGTACATGTTTTTCTAGCGATTTATAATAACATAATTGCTAAAGTAGTTTACACAAGTTTTTAAAAAGTATATAGTCTTCTCAGATTTGCTGAAATTTTTAGAATTGCCGGTTTAAAATTTTGTATATACTAGCGCATCCAAAATTAATATATTTTTTTCAAATTTTGAGCTTTAATATTTTGTTTTAGGTAATTAGTTTAAAATAAAATGATTTATTAAATGATTTTTTATTGAAATGTATCATTTTAACAATGGCGCCTTGGAGGCGCCACGCGGCCACTTACGTTTGTAATATCACGCGCCTACTTAAAGGTTAAAATTGAATGTTTAAGATTAGAATCTGATGAAGGTCCATTAAAAGAGAACCGAATCAATGAAATGAAAATTAATAAAACAAAAATATTGGTGTAACTAAGCATTCGATATTTGCACTTATCTTGAATGAGGTGGCTTCTGAAGCTGTTCTCTGTTTGCACTAAACGAGTCGACGGTGTTACTGACATTATAGATGACTACCAATTGGAGGATTGCCATTCATAAACGCTGGCTACGTAGCTATCTATCAAGGGTGTGCACTTCCTTTATTCTACAAGAATACATTCAAAAGGTGATGAATAGCTCTTCCTGTTTAGCAAACTATTCATGAAGGTAAACTGATAAATATCAAAACCGCATTAAGAACAATGTTGAAAACGCAAGAAGAATAAGAAGAAGGTTTAATAGAAGGAGAGCGTTATATTGTAGTAAGTGGAAATGAAATATAAGAACAGATGAGATAGAAAGTAAACCATATATCAATTCTAGATGGAAATATATTGAAAAAAGGAAAATTAACATTAATAGCAGATAGAATATCATTTGGAAATTTTTCTGCCAATAGACGTGATAGCATTTGTTACAGTTTCTACTAAAACAAATTCAAGAAAATCCAATATGTGCTATTTAATCACACCCTCGATATGAAACGTCGAGTCGACTCTGGGGATGGGCATTCTTTATGCTTTGAGTTGTGTCAATAATTATTTACCTTACCTATCTACTTTTAACTAATCAGCCATATTACTCTAGCACAGTCGAAGAATGCGCTTTGTTTAACCTCGCGTGATCTATCTGTGTTTTGCAATAATTGTTTAGGGTGTGCGAATATATTCTTTATCCTCGCAAGCTCTTTATTAATTAAGTGATCTATTGTATATTTACGGAGCTTCCCTCTTTACTTGTTAAACTACAACCCTATAATATTATTTGTTCATTGTTTATTATTTTTGTTTCCAATTCAATTATATTCAGATAGCGTTTTAAAACATTCATTTTCGAAGCGCTAAATCCATACTATAAGTAGTTCTATTTACAATTCTTACGTATATCTGCAATTATACTATACTACCTAATAACGTGCATCAAGCTTTATGTGCTTGGTATTGTGTCCTATTTGTATTATTGAAACACTCGAGAATTTGTACTCATTAGTGGCAAGCCAAAATTTTGTTAGTTTATTGGGTTTCACTGCGTTAAATAATTCTAGACATCCTAATAGTGATAGGGAATTTTTGTGGTCTCAGAAGGAGCACCTATAAGTCTTTATAACATCTATGGACCATGAGAAGCATTTACATATGCTTTTACCGAAGAAATGTCTATAGAAGCATATAGAGCAGATCAGGTGGTTACTAACGGTTGTAGAATTACCGAAAATACGCCCTTCAGGTTCGGCAACCACTGGTCCCAGGAAAGGTCTAACCCTGGAAATAAGTTCTTAGAACGGTTGAAATCTGTACGCAAGAGACGCTAGTTCAAATAACATTACAACGGTGTCCATAGTATATACCAACATCTCAAATGGCCTAGTGACGCAGGGTCGTATTATGCATCTTTAGAATGAATATCCATAAATATTTATGGAAACTTTCACAGTTATTATTCATAATTAAAACAATTTTTGGATAAACTGTGTAACTTTAATAAAAATTAAACGTTTCGAAAGCTAT
>JAHWXV010063917.1:0-11254 GCA_024586415.1 Phrixothrix hirtus | reverse complement strand
CGTTTTGAATATCACAGTGATCAAATTTACTCGCATCTTGCAAGATGTCATTTTCGCGCTTAGTTTGAAATCCAATTATTATATAACGCGGTGATTCTAAAGTAGCGGCAGTCTTGACATGTGTGCTTATTGGTTTGCGGTAAAGCGGGATAGATATGCGTTTCCCAACTTCTAAAAGCTACTTGAGTGTCTACACCTTTCACCATATATCGTGTAAGAGCCAGTTCTTCAGTAAGTCCTACAGTTATATGTGGTATCTTCCAATAAATCTTGTCTATATGAACTTTAACACTTTCCTTGGAGACTATTGATATTATAGCGTTCGTATCTACATTACTACATATTAATACAAGTTCTTGTCTGACATTAACAATGATTTCTTTATAATCTTCCGCAAACCCTAATAGTGTATTTAAGGGTAGACATGCATTAAAATTTCTTTTGGCGTCCACTAGTGTACTATAGTCCTTAGGAAACCAGCCTGAATTTTCAAGCCTTTTACAGTTGGATGAATTGTATGATAGGTATCCCTTCATTGTTGATGTTATACCTACCCTCGTAACGGAATCAATCACCACACCGTTCATTTCGCAACGAATTTGACTGAATAAGTATGCTATACCATTATTGCTAAATTTAGTGGTTGTCGAGACAGTCCCGTCATGTTTTAATGGTCGACCTTCCACGTACAAGTAAGTAACTTTCGGAGGGTAAAGTAGATATGTCATCCTGTATTGGTATATGAATTTCATCATTACCTTCAAATCGTGTAGTATAAGGCTGATGAGTATGCGTTTGCCAATTAACAATAGGTTTGTCAATTCCTATATTTCATATACTCATTGCAACACCGTGAAAGCTAAAGAACGAAGAAACGTTTTGTTAATTTCGGTTAACCGCTTAACGGTTGAACGTCTTCTAACTCCGGTACAAGGTCGATGTGGGTTTTTATACTTAACAGTCGAATTATATCTAAACACCATAGCGGACCAACTTCAAATGAAGTCCTATGGTAAGAGTTTACCCTGTAAAGTTAATGACATTACCATCTTGATCCAATACTTTAAGCATTATTTGCGATATCGTTCTAACGTTTATTGGTAGATATATCACGTGATCTGAGAATTCTATAATTTATATCCAGGTGGGACGCTGGGAAAAACTAAGGAATAGTATGAGCAGCTGTGTTTCTATAATTCCCACTTGTTATGCTGCAATCAATCAGTATCAAATTGACCTGCAAAATTTGAATAGGATACTCGGAGGTATGCGTTACATAGGGTGTTAGTATCTCTTCCTTGTAACCCAAGAGCTTCCCAATTGACCTTTTACTGCAAAAATCGATAAAATCGCTTGCTCTTATTGATGTTTTTAAGGTATTATTATTCTCTTTCAATTCCACAAATTCTAGATTTCACGCATTCAGCACGGAATTCAAATATTTACTTATATTTGAAACTTAGTACGATCCTTCAGGTATATAGATGACTTTATTCCCAAATTTAAATTCGTTATTCTTAGAAGCTATATTAGGAATGGTATTGAAAGTTTCGAAATTAGTTAAGTCGATAACATATTCTTTATCGGAATCTATGATTATAGGCGGATTAAAGTCTGCAGTTAGAGTAGATTTATTATCGGTGAATGTGAAAGTGTATGACATGTTTTGATGAATACTAACACTATACTGAAAATGATTTATTTAGCATTACTATATAAACAATTTAACACTAAATGACCACAATTATACGAATTGGATTTTTTACTTTATCGAAGTTATACTTGATCGTCCTTACGCTACCGTCGCTATTAAAATAATTTACTAATTCCAGTGGAGGTTTAAGTTGTTCAACACTATCGAAATACATTACGTGGCTACCATTTTTTACATATGCAGTCCAGTGCATACTATCACCCAGTTTATCATCTAAATTAACAACTGCACATTCATGTCTATGTAGTTTCTTTGGTAATGCATTTCTCATGAACACACCTCTAAAGTGTGGCATATTAAGTTTTTTTACGTAATGCTTTAAATCGATATTAGTCAATGCGCGAGAGGGTAGCTTTATTGGTAGTTTTTTGGGGAGAATTCCAAACGATACCTAGTCCTCTTTTATATGGCGTCAAATATAATCCTTTCCCAATTGTAGCGTTTTCCATGACTTTATTGTGTCTTTTGATTTCTTCTAACGTTTTTTCTGCATTTTTAACGGCAATAACACTTTTCGTTATGGTTGCATCACCACCTCCAAGACTACCAAGAGCTCCTAACGCTGCAAACAAAAGTATTATTGGTAGAAACCCTTCTTTTTTAAGGACATGAAGTATTCTATGATTAGGTTGTTTAATTTTTTTATTCATCAATGCCTTTTTGATTGATTCCTTTATGTGTGAAGAGTGGCCCATACCGATTTGAGCCTGTCTAACAGCCTTATTGAAACTAACCGGAGCATTCCGTCTGAATCGTTTTTTTCGTTTGGAAACACCCATTCCTAATTTTCTTTTCCCACTCATTATTCCAGTTACTGTTAAAGCAGTCGCCTTTTCACCAAAATTAGCGTCCTTCAATCTGAAGCGTTCCCAAGCTTTCTTCACGAGTACGTCATCAGCTTCATGTCTATCTGCAAGATTTGACGATTTCGCATACGCAATGTCGTGTATTTTACTAGCGTCATCTAACTTGCTTCTTCCAAAATCTCCCCGAGCTAATCTTTTCTCTAGTCGTATGCCAAGACCACAAAAGCGATAACCCGGTAAATGCAACTCTACCGGTAGTTTATTTATAAGCGTATTGATAAGTCTAAAACCTTTTTTATACCTTTTATGACGATTGGAATGTCGATGCATTACACACCGCACCCCATGAACGTCATGAGGTGACTGATTCGATTCAAATGAAATCTATAAATATATAATGAGACGTAAGCAAGGTGTTACTATACTAGTGTTCATATACTGATCATATACTATGTGGTTTATTTCACAAAAGAAGCGTCTTGTAATAGAGAATTATGATACCTGTACTTCAACTAAAATATTTCAAAATCATGGTAATCTGTTAGGCGGAGTCAAACTATGTATCATTACAGCTCCATCTGCCGAAGGAAAGACTAATGTACTTATATCATTACTTACACATCCTAATGCTTTACATTTTCATACCATTTACGTATATTCAAAATCACTTCAACAGCCGAAATACGTCTATTTAAGAGAATTGTTGAAATCGATAGATATGAGGGCGGTTCAGAAATAATTAAACCATTGGATTGCGAAGACAAACAACTCCATTATTATATTTGACGATGTCATTTGTCAAAATCAAGTAATAATAAAGGATTACTTTTGTTTTAGTCAACATAAGAATGTAGATTGTTTTTATTTAAGTCAGACATGCTCATCTCTAACAAAAAGGCTTCTGAGGGATAATGCCAAACAAGATCACACAAACTTGAATCATATATTTGATTATCACGTGATGGGCTATATGATATTTGATAGATTTAAGACGACCTGTTCACGTTTTTGAAGAGATAAATGCGGATTCTTGGTGATAGATGAAAATAAAGACATGAATTCAAGACATTATAGAAAAGGGTTCGATTGCTATATTAAGTTGTAAATATTAGAACGTAGGTAGTCATCATGGATGCGTTACTGGCGAAGGACTTTATCAAGGCTAGACAATCGGTAAAAAGGAAGTATGAAAGCTTAAGTACAAATATCGCAAAAGCTGAACTTGAAACACAACGAGCATTAAAGCCTATTGCTTAACCGATAAAAGATCTAATAACAACAATTCAAAATGAAAAAATTAAACATGAAAAAATTAAATATGAAAAACCTGAAAGTAAGGTGGAGGGCATTTCTAAACCATTAACTGAGAAAGTTCACTTTTTCGTAAAGGGGGTTGATGAAAGAGAACAGCAAATTACTTTGGAAGACTTGCAGAGTCAATTGGAAGAAGAAGGCAGTAATGCAGACTTTGATTCGTATTTGAATCACTTCGTAAGTTTAGCTAAATCTACGTGGAGGGGATATTTAGAGATACTAAAAAGGAATACAATCATTATTATGGAGCGCGTTATAATGCACCGTTAAATATATTTGAAGTGGGCGATTCGGAATTAATCTTCAAGGGACAAGGTCTAACAATAATTACACCATCGAAGGAAACGTATACATATAAAGGTACTCCGGGTCTGTATGAGTTATTACTTAAAAGCACATACCACATAAGATGGACATGCCCATAGAGATATACTTTTGCGAACTAACGCGATATGTCATTATTGTAAAGCAGACGGGAAAATTATTGGTACACAAATGTCATAAAACGAATTTTGCTAACAGAACCCACTCATTCTACACCCACCCAGGAAACCTTCGAAGTACCTATTTTTTCAGCACCGACTCCAATCGATAAACGAATCCAAGCAGTATATAACACACCATTAACGCATAAAACATCATCAGCATACGATACACGATTATGCGTCAAGTCAGTATCCGTTGCTACACGATCTCAACTACCAAAATCAAAAAAAATAGGGTCAGGTATGCACATGTTAAATCTTAATAATAAGAAACTCGAATTTATTCCATGGCGAGATCCCAATAAATTGGTGAATTGGTTAAAGGCGCTATTAAGTTCCAAGTCTGCCGATAACATTGCACTTACAAACGAAGTAATTTACATCATTGACGAATTACGTGCAGCGGGTATTATAAAATATGATACCGTCAATTTTATGCTTCATATTCTAATTAATATCGAACCTAACACCATGACTCTCCACAAATTCGGTCGACACCTACATGTACACTACGCGAAACAAGTCCCAATATATGTAGCTAAAGATATTTCTGACTTGCACTACGAAATGCCTTTTCATATACTTGCAAACGTAATATATAAGGAAGGAAATGCTATGATTGTTAGCCAAGGTGCAAATTACTATAGTTTTCCTTTGAAGAGTGCTATTATTAGACACGTTTGTAAAAATTTGATTAACTTCAAGTTGTATATAAACGATAAAGGGTATACGGAAAGTACATTAGTTGGACTTACCATAAACAAAGGTGATAAATTTAAGTTTACTGATCCCAGTAAGAAGAGCAAGAATCGTTTACTATTATTTGAATCAGTTTTAAAAGTGCCCCTAAATTCACAAAGAACGTGAAGAAAACAATTGTCGAAGAACTGCATGAATCTGCCCGCAGACATTTCAAACGTAGGCGCGTGAGAGTAAAAGGTCTAAATGATCTGTTCCAAGCAGACTTAGTTGATATGATACCGTATTGGAAAATAAACAACGGACACAGATACATTTTAATATTAATAGATGCATTTTCGAAATTCATATGGGCTCAATCGGTTAAAAGAAAGATGGACGAAAATGTAACGAATGTCATGCGAAATATAATGTCTTCTTCGAAAAGTATTCCAAAGAATTTACAAAAAGATATGGGAAAGGAATTCTATAATAAAAATTTTAAAGCATTAATGGCAAAATTAAAAATAAATCATTACAGTACATATTCCAGTATAAAAAGTAGCATCGTTTAAAGGGTTAATAAAACACTTAAAGAGATAATGTGGAAGCAGTTCAGCTTACAAGGTTCCTATAAGTATTTAAAATAACTACCCGAAATTGTTAAGCGTTACAACTCAACCGTGCATAGCAAACAGGACACAAGCCTGTAAACGTTACCGTCAAAAATGAAAAAAATATTGAAATCATTTAGTAATATTAAAGCTAGCGGCTTTACAAAATTTAAAACGGGAGATCACGTAAGAATTTCTAAGCATCGCGAAGAATTTACAAAAGGATACACACTTAATTGGAGTACTGAGGTATTCAAAGTTCTTAAAGTTAAGCTTACCAATCCAACTACATACTTGTTGGAAGGCAACGAAAAACACGAGATAAAAGTTGGATTTTACGAACACGAACTACAAAACGTTAAATATCCCGATGTATATTTGGTCGAGCGAGTATTAAAAAGGCAAAGACCAAATTTAATGTTCGTCAAATGGTTGGCACTTCCTTCGTCACAAAATTCTTGGATATCAGATGATAGTCTAATAGTATAATGCAATATTAGAGATACTGCGAAGGGGAACCTTTTTAAATAAAATTTTATTATCAGATAATTAGCGTTTTGTTTTAAACGAACTCCTACCATTTACATGGTATATAAATTAGGTAGAAAGTATATAATTACAAGATTATATTTTCTAACTAAGTAAACAACACTAAGAAAACTTAAACACATAAAATTAGTTATCCTAAAATTAATAATAGCAAAGAAAACCACAGTAAACATCAATTCTCATTACTATTGTGACTTATTTAAGTCATGGATTCCATTATTTCAACCAACATATCTAAATTTTGATTGCGATCGTCTTCTTCGCGTGGTATATCTTGATGTCCCCAGGCAAGGGTTTCATTAACGCCCGGAATTATAAACCTTTTATCGTCTTTTGAAGATAACGCCACTTTGTTACGCATCTCGGTGTAGATATTGTGTAAATGCGATTTAAAAATAACATTTACCAATATATTACGACACCATCGTTATCAGAAACAGCGGCGTAATCAGACGCATTCAAATGTTTGTCTATAACAACTTTCACAACATCCTTTGCCTTTTTATCCCACTTATTCTTAGCATTTACACAATACGCTTTAGCACCAGATCCATAAAACTAAGCGAGGGGAATACCGCCATATTGATCCTTCATTTTTCCTATTAGATACTCATTACATTCTATTTCATAAACATTATCAGGTTTATAATTAGATGTATCTAATCTATCCAAATGTTTCTTAATCTCGTCATAAAAGTTATTAACAAAAATTTCAATAATTAATCTATCACTGTAGGTGTATACCAACGAAACCGCATCTCCATATAAGCGCTTTAAAAAATTATCATAAAATTCGTACATGACCGTTTTCGATAAGTCCAAAATAGAAAAACCTATATAAACTGGTTTATCGTACATAACAAATACCTTTTCATTTCTATAGCGACCAAATTCTCTGAAAACGATGCAAAGTTTTTGAAATTTAACTTAGCAATGTATCTTTCGGCACAAATTTTCTACCAATAGATTCCTAGTGACTAGCTAGCTTAACATCTACTCTATTTTCAACATTTTCCATAGTTTTGCCGTATACAGAATTAACCATTGTCTTAAAGAATTGTTTTTCAGACTTATTTCGAGAGGCATTTCTTAATTTTGTATTCAAATCGACGTATGGTCTTAACCAAGGCGACTGCTGAAATTGGAGTATTCCATGAATTTTAATCAAACGTAAACCTTCACTTAAATATTGTTGTAAATTTCTATAGTAATCACACATCTTGACTTATCGAATAAATTAGGAATTAATTTTTTATGATTAGTACGACCCGTCGGAGGCTTCATATATTCCGGACAGAAGGTAGATCGCTATGGGCATCGTGTAGAGACTTAGGATACTCCAAATCAACCTCCAGAACATATCCAATATTCGAATTCTCGGATACACCTAAAACATTTAAATGTTCCAACAACTCCTCAGACATCCACGGAAAACCACATCTAGGTAAATATTGACGCATACTGTGTCCGTATAAATTAGTCGCATCTAAGTACATTATAAAAGAAGTAGGCTTGGTGGGATCATAATTTGACAAAAATATATTCGCCAACTTAGAGTAACGTACCATATTCGGACGGACGGTCCATAATGGAAATTTCAGCGAGCTTCATGCCATCAATACCAAGGCGTGAACCTAATACACATGCAATTTTAACTAATGTAAAATCAAACAAAAAGACATTTACTACTCGCAGAAGGACGATCTAGAGATGAAGACCTCTTCAGTGTTTTATAGGGAATACTCCACAGTGTACCTGTAACACGTCAACACATTAATACCACACCACAATCTACACCTGCAGTTACCTTTTCCAGATCTGCAAGACTCCCTGAGATGTCTGAGTAAGTTATCAGACCTCGTAAATGACTTCTTACAAAGCTCACACGAGTACATTCTGACACAGAATACCTGTGAACAGAGCAAGACCTCTCGCTCTCGCTTGACAGCAGTAAACTGCACACAGGATTCACCGCGAGAAGGTAGAGAGTCGGAATTTATAGCACTTCATTCGAATCCCGGGACAGGATGGGTGAGGTGTGAAGAGTAGGTAGGGAGGAAAATAGTGCAGCAACAACTACGACAGATTCCTAATCGTGACAGTCTGTAGCTCTATAACCGTCTGTAGTCGAAACTGCATTTTCATTCGACGTATAATCTTATCTTGCCACTCAAATATTTCGATCACAGTCCGGAAATTACCGATCCTTAGTTCAACCTTCTTCCGGTCTACAATCTTCTGGAAGCGAATACATTTTTGGATAATACTATTAATAATTACCCTAGTATTACCAATGATCGCTTTCAGTTCAACAATTCTGTCACGATTAGGAGTTGGTGTTGCTCGCTTAGCCTCAACCAGCGCGTTGTCAATCATGGAGGGCGATGCAGAAACTTCAAAGGGATCAGCGAAGTCTTCCCAACGCAGATCCAAGTCAGTTTCTACGTCGCTTATTGTTCTGGAGGTCGACGTAGATACTTCAAAGGGATCGGCAAAGTCTTTCCAACGCAGATCCAAGTCAGCTCCGACACCGTCCTCCAGAACAATAACTGATGTCGGCGAAGCGCCGAATTTATCACAAACCGTCGATGCAGACGCGGCGATAGTCTCATCGACTAAGTCGTTGTTTCCCGACGAGTCATCTAGAGAAGCAGTCAGCTCATCAAATTCCTCCAATAACGAACTATAACAATAGCTATTCTCGAAGTAAATTGCGGCCTCCTCTTCTACGATAACATCTTTGAGAACGACGTGACACTCACGATCCACATCAGTGAACGGCGACGAGTCCCTGCAATCTAGCAGTCGCCGCAAATGTGGATTAACATTTCGCTGCCCAACACTACGAGATGCTATTCCACCTGATGGCTTAATAATATGCATCGAAAGAATCTTTACCTTCTTCGATGGAGGTAATTAATCCGAATCATCGATATTTAGAATAGGTAAAGGTTCTTCGATACATTGAATATGTCGCCGCTCGTTATGGCAGATCTCAGCGTCACAAATAATCTCCGAATGAGGATCACAAATGCACAAATTAAACACGGGGTTTGATGGAGCATCCAAATCACCAACAACAGCATCGCCCAAACGCTCACAAATACCAGTTGAAGACACTGTAATAATAAATGAAGACAAGAGATCAAGTTAGCTCTTATATAGTTATATCAGGAAGTGGGACGAAAATGCGGTACTAACGTGATTAAAGACGCTGTACTTGACAACTACACCTGCTAGTTTAAAATTAATTAGAGTTAAAAGTTGAACGAACGGTTGCTACCGTAAGTGAACTTAGTTGAACGTCCGTAAGTAACCGTAAGCGAACTATATAACAATATAACTTAAAGGAAACAATGTCTTTAATAATGATAAATAACATATAATAGTTAGATTAATAAATAAGTTGCAAATTTTAAGTACGAATAGATTAATAGGTAATAATGTAATTTAATGAAAAGTACCAAGGTAGAAATAAAACATTACATGTAAAAACAATATGGATTCAAACAAAATTTATGTTGAATTTTTTACCTGGAATAAAGATGGTTCGGAGGGTTAAAAGGTAAAAGGGCGGAGGGGTGGGGGCGGGTGGTGGATTTCGGGAGAAAGCGATTGGTGGTCTTTAAAATTTTTTTCTTCCACTTTGTCACCTAATATTGGAAAGGGTAAGTCAAGAAGAGGTGCAATATATTTAAAAAGACACTTAGTTGTTGCTAAATGCTCGGTAGGAAACTACAATCGTAGCATATTTCCTATAACTCAATTAGTACGATTCAATTTCTTTCCTTTTACTTTGTTTCTTAGTGAACTGACGTAATAGAAGTGTGTACGTGCGAACATAGTAAACATAATAAACATAATAAACTCCAGAAGTGTATTTTGTGGATGATCGTCTTCTTGTTTGTCCTGCAACGCTACAACATACTGCTGCGGAAGCAGTTGCAAGTACTATTACATTCCGTAATAATAACAAATTGGATATTCCTTTTATATGTAAACGTTTAATATGTGAGCAATGGCGTAAACTAAACCCGTGTGATATTTATATTTTATCTAGGAAAGTTTAATGGTTATTCTACTTTATATAATTTGTAACCTGTAGAGTATTTAAATTATATAGTATTAAACTATGTGACATTTAAATAAATAATGATATCATAATTACAATAACATTCTTCGAATTATATTTATTTTTGTAATTTACTAATAGTGTTTAATTACATATTATGATTGTATTATATTACATTTAAATAAATAAGATTCTATGAAGACTTCAGTAAAACTAATAATTATTCTTTTCTATATTTTTTACATCATATAACATTATATACGAGTTGCTTTTTACGTTGATACTAAAATAAATCTGTACCTGAAATTACGAAAACTAATCACGTATTCACTTAACTTTACGAATTAAAAATTTAAAAATGTCAGGTGTAGGACTCGAACCCACGCTCTAGTTTGAGAACAAGAACTTAACTATAGCGCCTTATACCACTCGGCCATCCTGACGCTGATGCTGATGTACGTTTTACTGCTAATGCAAATAGCGTACATACTTTTATGCAGACATTTAATAGCGATTAATTTTAAGTTAATACGACTGCATAATCGATATACGGGTTCATTGCCGTTCACTGAGCAAAGCAATCATGACCTGCAAAAGGATATAACCGGGCACTGATCCGTGACCTACAATAGAATATGACCGGACACTGACCCTAGCGTAACTTAACCTTGACCGAAGCAAGTAGTGGAAGGAGGAGGAGATTCTAAAACCCCCATCTCACCCTACTTCGGAAAACATCTAAAACTGACAGAAATAAAGTGGTACCTCCGTTATCCAATTTTAACCAAATTTTTAATTTTTCAAAGAAAGGCAATTATGACCTCAAATATAAATTTTCATTTACTTAGGACTTTTAGTTTCATAGTTATTGTATTCAGAGTTAATAGAGAAAGTACTTATGGTTACTCGATTTAGAGAAAATTTTTGAGTTGTCAATTTTATTGAAAAAGGAAACAAATAGTTTTCGAAACGTTTAATTTTTATTAAAGTTACACAGTTTATCCAAAAATAGTTTTAATTAT
>JAHWXV010063881.1:0-26421 GCA_024586415.1 Phrixothrix hirtus | reverse complement strand
TACATTTTATTTAAATCTATAAATTATTTTTGCTTTAAATGAGCTCAAAATTTAATTATAAAACTCTTAGTACATGTATAAAGGAAATTATGAATGGATGATTTATTTATGCTTTTAAATTAATTTTACAGTTTACAATTTCGGTGTATAGAAAGTCACTTACGTAAATAAATTCAAATTAAATTTAAAATGTGTAAGAGGAAGTCGTGTGTTGTCTCACACCAGTTTTTTTTTGGTATTTATTCATAGTTAGCACTTGTGCTTTCATGAAATGAAGGTATTTAACTAAAACCAGCATTAATTTTCGAGTTACTTTAATTTCAGGTATTTTGCGATTTCATTACACTTTTAGGGAAAACAACACTCTATCACTTTACTGAATCTTACATGTGTTCAGATTTCTTACGATGACTTCAGCAAACTTATTTTACAATGGGTGATTTTGCTAAGCACTTGTACCTAGCATATCACGATTAATATTTTCAATACGTGTATTTTTACAAATATCATAAAACGCCACTGAGAATTTTATACAGAACGAAACCGATCCAGTAAATTTTATTCACCGATACGTATTTTTATTAAGATATCTGCTATTAATAAACAATGTCATTTATTTGAATAGAAATTACTACCCTAATAAGGCGCGTATATATTTTAGTTAGTACACAAGACCACGATATTTTATAAAGCGAAAAATGTAATTCGATAACACAAAATAATTAATTAAAAATAACGCAGTAAATTATGGGAATATATAATAGACTCCTACCAAGAAAAGTAAAAAGAGAGCATTTTCAATAATTCAAATGTTTAAATGAATTAAACATATGAGAATCAATTGGAATAGCACAGACTTCCAGAAATCGTTTAATTCAGTTTCTCCTTTGCGAACCTACAAAGTTATTACAGTTGACTGAATTTCTGCCAACCATTTCGCATTATGGAATTTAATAGAAAATCAATGTGGAGCTTATATTGGAAAATTTAATAAATACCTGCAAAAGTTGCAGATAATCCGCCCACTATTTATAAATGTTACGTAATTACTAACTGTAAAAGATATAAATTTACAATGGAGATAATATGCAATGTGCGTTCAATTTTTATAACACAACAGCAATGTACAAGTATAAAATGTGGCTGATAAAAAAGGTTATTGCAATAATTAAAGAAGCACAAAATAAATATTCATTAAGTGACAGTTTTCCTTCTTTAAACTTCAACAATTTTTATTTACACGTAAAGCTACCTAGAATTTTTTTCTTGATGTTTCTATCAATCAATAAACAAATTGAGTTAAATTTCAGAAATTCTTTCACATCTCTTGTCGCAACACTGGGATTTTTCAAATTTTACGGTTACGTAAGACGTAACGCTTGTTTGGCATCACCTATAATTTTACTTCGGGGACTCGACTTTCGGATAAGGTTGAGGGCAAATAGCACCATAAAAGTAGATCATTCAAGGGGGTATAACTTTTATAAACATTACACGGTTGATTAGATGGTTTAAATCGGCTATTTTTGATATAAAAAGTTTATGATTAATACATGTAACTCGATGTTGAAACAGAAATCAGTTTTATTGTCATCTTCGAAAGTAAACTTTAAAAATATTTTCTTAGTCTCAACTTTTAAAATTTCAAACATGTGATTTAATTGAAACACTCTATATGATAAAGTTATGTTTACATGTCGTCTCGGTGTCGTACTTGAATAAATTGGACTACACATCAAGTTCGCGGCTTCGTGCATAATTATCGTGCCAGCAAAGTTTGGTACGATCAATTGATTAATTATTAATTATTGCACTTTATGTGATATGGGCGTAACCACAGTGAAATCGTAAACTTACCCGCATAACTTTAGATTGATCTAGACATTTAATTTATAGTACCTAATTATTGTATGTTCACTATCTAATTTTGACGATTTAATAATTAGTTAGCATTAGCTAAATTTCTGTACCGTAGCTTAATTAACTGAAACGTTTTGAGCTCATAGCATGCCTTATCGATTTACTAGATATTCTGCATTAGTTATCATAGGGAGGAAATAATTAGATAACACTGATAACTAATTGTTTTCCGTATGACACAAATAACCCACGTTTTGGTGTGTAAAAGTCACTTACCGTTATTTTCCTGAATTAATTCAAAGAAATTATTTGTTTTTGTGTTTATCTGTATGCAATTTATTTGTTTTTCATAAACGTATTAATTTCATGATTCGTTTTATTGAATTCACTATCAATAATTAACTTAATAAGTGAAATTTTATTTGATGTACGAGAGAAACAATAAGACTTCCTCGCCTTTAAAGTACTGAATAAATTCAGTTCAGTTTCAAATAAATTTAAGTTACTGACTCACGCTTATGAGATATCTTAAAGTCTAGTTAATTGATATTAATTCATGGATTAAAAAATATTCCCATCGTCAATTAAACATATTAATTTAGGTACACTTTTTGGACATAAATAATCCTTAATAGCTATAGTAACAACTATGATAAATTATTTACAACAGGAGAAGCCAAAAAGACTACTTCCTGCCTATTAATTTGCTGAATTGTGTCAATTACATTGAAACTTTTGATTTTAGCTTATTTAGAATCATAAAGTTGTACCGGTTGCTGGAGAACTCCCGTTGTGCTTCACATATGTGAGCTACATAACCTGGAAAGCTGCGAGTGGAATAGGGCGCGCCCAAATTCTCGGTATTCGAACGCTGTATTATCGTCAATCCATAACCGACTTCACTTTGTTGGCTTGGTAGCGTATTGATACCCTCACTTCTGCATTTTCTGAATCGTAACGCAAATTTGGCACGTGACATATGTTCACGCGGTAAGTTGGAATTCGTGTTTATAATGGTGACAGTATTAAGAAACACGGTAACGTGATAGGATTTAAAAATAAAATAAATGCGTTTAATATTGTTAAGTGGATTCTAAGATAATTTCACTGACACTGTATAATATTAAATACCCTTTTATTTTTATTGATTTTGGCCGATGTTGATATACTATTGATCTAAATGTAATATAATCTTTTGGTTGTTGTTTTGAATATCATCTATGAATGACTTAATATTACTTATTAGTTTATTGTATAAGCTGCTTCTTTAGGCATATCTACTGGGTAATGTTGATCTTGCGCAACCTCCTAGTCCCCTTCCCACAACTATAGTATTTTTTCTATAAACTTTCTGGATATATACAACTCATTATGCAACGTGATTTTGTATACTTGAATAAGCACATTACAACATTAATAGCTTCTATACAATTTTATGGTAAGGTTTTGAATGGCCAATTCAGAGATTACTACTTAAATACTGATTATAATAATTGAACATATGTGTAAATTGTAATTTAAGTAAAGTAATCTATATATCGTGCCGAAATTTTACGAGTCAAGTAATGAAAGAGGCATTAGGAACTCCACAAAATCTCTAGAGGTCGTTGCCTTTTTTACTTAAGTGAACAAGTCATGCCTGTTATGCATTACAGCAGCTTTAATCAGCTGGAAATAATTACAATCTATTTGCACTGTACGTATAATACGTATAATAGGTAAGCTGCCGAAGTTGTAATAAAATTAAGCTTATATAGATAGATAAATAAGACACACGTTTCTAAATAAATTATATAATGAATAAGAAAAAAAATTATAATAAAGGTTTAATCACAGATAATTGTACCAAGGAACTCTAGTTTTATTAAGCATAAGATAATTGAAATTATACATTACAGAATACCAAGTCATATTGGTTGATTGTTGATGTTTCGAGACGCTCAGAATAGCGAAGTGTAAGTATCGAGACAGTAGGTTCCGACGATCCTTTAGTCGCTCGATAAGATACTTCTTTTCAGCAGAATTAGAATTTTTCTGCTGAGTTAAATGTAATTAGTTTAATATTATTAATAATAATTATAAGACATCGGCGCTATAGTTTATATAATATTAGTCAATCGACAAATCGATCATCAGTTCATATAAAACAATGTAAAAATATCTAGATGGCCATGCTACCTAATTTTAATAATAAATTTATTTTATTATATACTTTAATATATTTGCTATAATAAAAATTAAGTTAGGAAAGACTGTGTTGTGTATAATTTTGAGCCAGAAGAGTTTTTAATAAATATAAAATCCCAAATTTAGGAAAACTCAGTTTGTTGCGAAAAGTGTGAAAATCAAATAAAAGTATGAGTAATTTGTATTTTGAAAAGTTTAGACACATTAGTAATTATGACTGAGTGTGATAGAGATGGCGGTTTGCTTGGTAGCTAAATTTTAATCGTTGGATAATAAATACTGCTTCTCGCTATTAAAGGAAATGAAAGAGGCTTGTCCTTATACGTTACGTCCTATATTAATTATTATAGCAGAGTAACGAACCGGCTATGATCCCACGATCAGATGTTCTAGCCTGTTCTTGACAAGGCTATCGTTATCTGTGCAGCTGTGAGATAGATATCACATATTAGAATTATTTTAAAGAATTTATATATAACAGGTTTGACTTATATTACGATTCAGCTTACCAAAGCAAGTTTCCTTCACTACACTTTTTATTATTTAAAAATATGATATCAGTTTTTGATTCCTCCCATAACCCAGATTTAAACTACACCCCACTTAGAATAATTCAGTTTCTCGACATACTTTAATGACTGATTGAATACCAAAGAGAACAAAAGAATGAATTGCATGTTGGCCGGCTTTATTCCACTAACGTTCGTCTACGCTATTGCACGGTTTCTCTGCATAGTTAGATACTGTAAAATGCACTTTGCATTAGTATTATAGTAATTCAAGTATATGTTACAAACTCAAATATCTTTCTTATTTAAATGAATAAATTATTAGCGAAGTTTAGATTCATTTAGTCTTACAAGGTGCTATAGTTTATATAGTTAATATAAAACAAAAAATAATTTACTCTCAAATTCATTACGTTTGATTGCTTGTAGCAATTAGTTAGGAGATACTCACGATGGCTGATCGTTGATCTTTATTGTCTGTAGTTTAAAATGGTGGCGAGCGAGTGTGTTGCAAAAGGGAAGTGCAGGTGATATTCTAACATTTCCCGGGGAAAATTTTATGTTAAAGTGACAAGTGAAAATCGATTTGCAACAAATCGGGCGTATTCTCAATTTTCTATTAAAATTTCAGAAGCCTAAATATATAATAAATTTCTAAAGACAATAACAGCTTTAAGTGTGTTTTCAAATCGAACGGGAGTGGGTTATTTTCATTTATTTTAATTCATTTTGAACTATTTTAATTTGTTTTAATATAAAATAATTGTAAAAAATAGAATTTAAAGATGTTAAATAATAACAAATATTACGCAATTAAACGCAATATTTAAACCGTTAATGAACCGCTCCAATTAAATGTAGATTGCTTCTAAGACATGTAAAGTTATCATAAAAACAAACTAAGGCCGTTTAATTAACCTAAAATCGTTAATTGCAATGATGCAATATTGCACAATAAGTAAATTGATAGACAAGAGTGTCATGTTGCAGGATTATCAATAATTGTAAGACAGAATACACCGTTATCAATGCCGTTCGAAGAAAAGAGAACAACGATTTATAATTTACTATAAAATGGCAACATTTCCGACGCAAAAGGAGTTCTTTGACTGGACTCGTATTGAGACGTTATAGACGGAATATACTGATAACATATTGGGCTTTTCCGTAAGGATAAGCTATGTTTTGTTTAAGCAAACGCGCTTTGTTAATTACAAGGTGTACAACTTGTTTTCCGTAAAAATGCTAAAAATTATAATAACCTCCGTTATAGCCTTGAATTACAAAAACAGTTCAATTGTCCAAAAGAGAAGTTCCCCCTTTACCTGAACGTTTGAATTCAAAACAAACTGCGTTGATCTGCAGAAAGTTCGTCCCGGATATTGAAATGAAAATACGCGATTCCTAATATTCTTTTGTTGCTTTGTAGCCAGGAATCGTAGTCGCCGTATTGTCCTGAAACTCCGACGACCTTATAGCTGAGGCTAGATGTGTTGCTTTGTAGTGATCCACTTTCTAATTAAAAGGGTTAACAGAGCGCCTTAGTTTTGTATTGATTTAGTAGCGGAAACAAAGATTCTGATGTAAATAAATCTTACGACGCCGTCAAACACAATTCTGTTGCTTACTAGCGAATCGTGGTTGACGTTAGTTGCGATTACATCTACTTCCATCGAGTGGTACCGGTCACAAGCGGAACAAGATACCTTTACCGAAATTATCCGATGCATTACGTAAAAAGCCATCTCGCGAGCGACTACGCGATCACTTATGTCTCTCGAGGTATACTGAACTCCGCAAAGCTGAAATCATAGGAGAGGAAAGTACGATCAAGCACAGCGAGATACATCCTGTCTTTATCAAGTTGGCAAGGCAAAGAACTGCTTTTGATAAATACATGTAATTATAAAACCTGTAAATATGGACAATTCATTTTAGAATGTTCTTTTGATTTATCCTTTCTTTTTGTTACAAATAAATTACGTTGTGAAGGTCTTACTCTTGTTATCCCTACCGTCAAAGCAATCAACCTAAATCCAACATAAATAGGTAATTTAATAAACAGAAAGTTCGTTTCATATAAGAACATGAGATTACATGCACCGACTGCATAGTTTTAAGTTGTAAATCTCTTTCTTTAGCAATAACGATCAGGGCATATTACTAATGGAATCCAGGATTACCAGGGCTGATTGTAACCTCCGCTTCACGACTCCGAACCCACCCCCGAGCTACCCCGCGAGAAAATATAAATTGTTTAATTGACCTGCAGACTAGAGAATGCTTTTCGCCACAATATTATATGCCGTGCAGTTCATTCTTTTTGTTCTTTTTGATTTTAATTAGGAATATATTTTGAAAATCTTCCAATTATACCATGTCGAGAAGGTCAAACACATGGGGTGTGAGTATCATTTAAATTCAGATGATGGGAATTAGTCAATCTGTGGTGTCGTTATTTCTTTATTTTTATTAAAGAGTTTAGCGAAGAGAACTTTGTTGGTGATCTGAACCATTTATTATTAAATAATATTGAATGTAGTCATTTGGGTAATTTATTATAACCCTAAGTTTTATCAGTTTTGCTGGTTTTATTTTATGAATGTTTATATAGTGAGCAATAATTTTATTTAAGGTCAAAGTGATTCATTGTATTTGTTGCTATTATACAATTTTATTGAAAATCAGAATATTTATCTGTCGAACGTCACTACGCTTGGCGGCTTGGTAAAATTGTGTTGCCTCTTGAGTTTTCATCATCGAACTACGAGATGTATAACATGAGTTTTAGTAATTGACAAATCGATAATGTAGTTACCTATCTGTTAGCTCAAAGATTTTTTACCCATCTCTATAACCTTGTAACAACCTCGACCACTTTGCTGACAACTATTTGTTTTAACTTGTTTGAATTAACTGAAGTAAGAAAACACAACTAAATTCTCCCACCATATTCAAATAGCTGAAGGATTTGCTCAATAGTGCTATGCAAATAGGGTTACATAACAATCTGTAATAGAAGTCAAACGTTCTGAATAAATAGCAGATAAGTATTGAATTTTATTTATTTTATATATAAACCTAGAAATAATAGTTAATTTAGTTAGTTGATAATTGGTTTTAATAAAGTCAAACGCTGTAAAATTTCTAAATGTTATTTTATAGCTTAAAATAAAACAAAGTTCATCACTTAATTTCGAAACATTGATAAGAAAACAAACTTAAATAATGCAGCATTGTTATTTTTGGCAAAACTCAGCCCTTTCCGATTTTAAGCTGCCAGATAATAAAATCTGCATATCATCTTAATAGATTTAATTAAACAATCTAAAAATTTGAGTTAACTTTGTAGAGAGGTCAGGAAAAATCTATATCAACTAAGAATGATGTTTGCTGGGAAGTAAGGAGAGGGCCCTATGGTCTAAGAATGTGAAGCTTCGATAAATAGCGGAGGGACTGAAAAGCCTATAATTTAAAGCGTTTAATACAAATAATACTAAACCGTTCTTCTAAAATGCTTTCTGCAATAAATGTCAAGTTTCCATAAGATAGTGATAATTTTCTGATAATATTTGAGTCGATTAAAGCGATTTGCACGTGTCTAATATTCTGAGTTCGTTGTTGTGATAACTGACTTTGATTAATTGCTCTGAATTTTTGAAAAATATTCAATTAATTTGGTTTTCTAAAAGCGTCTAAGTATGTTATAGCCTAAAGTATATTAACGATTATTGAGAATTTTGAAATTTTCTAGCGAACGTTAACTTCAAGGCAAATTTAGCCGCTATATATAATTTAGTTAGCATAAACATTTTAATTGTCATTTTAAATGTGTAATACGTGTAATTAATTGTTGAAAATAGTAGTACATCGAATTTTCATTGTTTTCCTCTTGGTTAAATAAGGTTCCTATTTCTACTTTACTTTTATATAATCGAATTTGTTAGTGATTTTTCAAAAAACTGACATTTCAATGTAGGGCTTGTTGTACTACGTTTCTCACAAATAACGCGACATTACTATGTTCATTGTATTCTGTTAGTTATACAAAATAAATTGACTTTTGAAGTATTTATTTCACAATAATTAATTAAAAGTTAAAGCAATACTAATCCTTTATTGTAGTTGGCGGTCATCCTAATTTTTATCGGAGAGTCATCATTTTAACTTCTCAAACTTTTAGTCACTCAAATTTGAACTCTAATTTAGTATTCGGTACTGATGTACGAGGCTCTACCAGAAAGTAAAGAATGTTTTGCTATAACTAAAAAAAACCAAAAGATACCATCACAAAACTTTATTTACAACATCACAGCACCTTAATCTATTTTTCTATGTAATTGCCGTAGATGTCAAGACATTTGTTGTATCGTGTCACCAGTTTTTTGATACCGATGTTGTATTCTTCAGCCGTGAAAGATCGGAGTCTTGATGTTACTATTCCTTTGAGGTCTTCGTCGTTCTCAAACTGTTTTCCGCCTTAAAACTCCTTCAATTTTGGAAACAAATAGAAATTGCTTGGTGCCAGGTCAGGGCTATAAAAGGAAATGCCCGAAGATTTCCCGCCTAAGTCTTTGAAGTACTTCCTGTGTTTGTGCACTGGTGTGAAGTCGAGCATTGTCGTGGATCAAAACTACCTTTGATGACAACATTCCGCGCCTTTTGTTTTGAATGGCGCGCCGAAAGTGTTTCAGACTTTCAGTGTAAGCCGCTGAGTTTATTATTTCACCTCTTGGCATGAACTCCAAGTGGATTAAACTTTTTCGGTCTCAAAAAACAGTTGTCATCAATTTTATGGTTATCAAATTTGGTTTTTCTTTTGTAGGTCTTGAGGGTGAGTTCGAGTGATGTCATTCCATAAATTGACGCTTGCTTTCCGGAGTTTTGTAAAAAATCCAAGTTTCATCTCCCGTTACAATGCGGTCGAGAAATTTGTCACCGTGTCGTTCTCGTATTGAGTCAAAAATTCAAGGGCTGCTCCCATCTGTTTCGTTTTGTGGACATCGGTCAACACTTTAGACACCCAACGAGCACACATTTTTTTGTAGCCCAGGTGATCTCTCACTATTTCATGTAGCAGAGATCGTGAAATTTCTAAAAGAAATTCGTGTAATACGCTCAAAGTGGAACGCCGGTTTCCCTGAAGTTTTTCTTCAACTTTCACTTTCAATTCGTCAGTAATAAGTGACGGACTTCCACTTCGTTCTTCATCGTGCACATGGTTCTTACTTGGTTAAACATTATGCACCATTTCCTCACTAAAGACTCGTTTATTACATTTTCACCATAAACTTGCTTATAAATTTTGATAGGTCGAACATTTTGTGCATTCAGAAAATGAATGACACTACGCACTTCGCACTTGGCGGGATTTTATATTGGCATAGCCATTTTGAATGATCACAAAACACACAAGCGTGGCCTCGCAACGAAGCTCGGCTCACACTGAGGCGGAGATTCGAGCTACCTAGCGCACATTCAATCGAGGTGTTGGGGGATTGGCGTCGCGTGTGATGCACAAACGTTCTTTACTTTCTGGATGATCCTCGTATAATGATTAATTTACTTATAATCAGTTTATTTTAGGATTGTAATCGTTTGAACTGTTATAAATATTTCTGAACATTCAACTACCCATTTATAGCTACTGAATGGAATTAAAACTGGATTGTAGTAATGAAAAAAAATATAAACTTTTACAAAATTACTTTAAACTTTCGATGATATAATTTCGATTTTTTAGAAATCTAATACCTAGTCACTTGGATGGCGACTTTATTAGGCGTCGTGTAAACACAACTACGTTTTCATAATGTTGACATTATGCAAGGAAATTTTTCATGCGTCAATAAACTGCCATAAGGTCCTTATATCGCTAAATTTAATTATTATAAAAGAAGGTTTGGCTAGTTGTCACCTGTAGCAAACAATTGTCCACTAAATCTGTTATAAAAAGGTTTTATTATTTTTTCAAGCTTAAGGATAATATAAACAATCAAAAACGATGGAATCAATAGCCAACAGCAACATATTTCACATTTTTCGGAATAACGTTTTTTACATTATCGAATATTTTTAACTTTTTGAACATTAATTAAATTTGATATATTTGTGAAATTCCGAGAATTTCCTTCATTTTACATTAATTAAATGTGATTTTAATTAAATTACAAATTGACGTGTTTAATAGTTATACCGTTGAGTTACATCATTATGATGTGTTATTTATTTTTAAAATAAACCTATTGCTTTAATTTTAGAAAGATGTATGTTTTTTATGGAACAATTAAAGATGTCTGGAATTAGAAATTTTTTAAGTTAACTAGTGTAATGAAATGAACTTTTTGTGAAGAAGAGTACGAGCAACAATTAATCAAGGTTAATGTATAAATCACTTTATGCAATTTATCTGGAAAGTGACTTGCGATCTCAGGTTGCACGTGAAACAGTGGAGATTATCACGGTTTTCCATATCAAATATATTGTAAAGAAGTGAATAAAAGGATAGAGAAGCTAGCTTGGACCTCAGGTTGACCTGCTTTGAATTTGTGTATAATGTACGAACCCCAGGTATTCATGTCTCTTAGCTAAAGGTTAAATTACAAAATGCTCAAATAAAATGTGATTTTGAATTAACTAAGTATAATAGATAACTGAATTTAGTGCATAGGTATGTTTTTAGTCATTAGAGGTAAAAACAATATGGTTATGGAACATTAAATTTAAAATAGAAACATAATTATAATTAACCAAATTAAATATACAGGGTGTTTCCTTATGAAATGTACTCTGATTAAAATCAGTAATATCAAGAGTTTTCGAAAAAAAAAATCATTTTTGTAAATCTCTTCCACAATTATGAAAAACAACGTATTTTATTTTATTCGTTCAATTAGGCATCAATCAAGTAAACTGATACAAAAGCACATTTACAAATGCTACACCTTGTCCCTAAAAGAATAATCCGATTTCAAAAAACAATAAGTATTCAGCTGTTAATCCGTTTTGATCGTGAAAGAGGGGACTCTTAAGTTTCACGTGGTTGTCACCAGATATCACTAGCGCGCTTCGTTAACCAGTTATTACCATGTTAGTGTAAATTAAGACAGGACAACAGAAAGCATTTTGTGTCCTACGCTTTGCGCAGTGTTAGTCCGGAACAACTGTTCAGTATGCTTTCCTACAGGTCATAGGATTAGGAGATGGTATAAACAATTTAAAGACCCGGGTTGTTTATCTAAAGGGAAATTATGTGCTCGTCCCACTATGTAAGACGAAGAGGTGGAGCGCATCCGCCAGAACTTTTTACGGAGCTATAGACTTCCAGAATGACTCTATGGCGTGTTTTGCCGATGTTTGCTTATAAAACCGTACGGGATTCAATTACTGCAGGTTCTTCATGAAGATGACAAAAAACGACGGGTGCAGTTTTGTGAACTTATTCCTAGTAAGCTTGAAGATGACAATTTTGTAACATACTTAGTTTTTAGTGACGAGGCTACATTTCACTTAAGTGGTAAAGTAACATTAAAACATTAAAATATGGGGTATGAACAACTTACATCAAGTTGTAGAACACGAGAGGGACACACCAAGGGTTAATGTTTTTTGCACAATTTCTCTTTTTCTTTTTAGAGGACATTGTTACAAGAATATTGTTTCTCGATATGATTGAAAACCGTCTTTCCCTCAGTTAAATACTTCATTTACCAGCAAAATGGATCACCACCACACTGGAACCTCCAAGTTCGAGAATTTTTGAATAGTAGTGTTTCTTAGCGTTAGATCGATCGTACGGGACTTAACGATTCAGGTTTACATCACTAGCCTCCAAGATAGGCAGATGTTACTATGTGCGATTTTTACTTGTGAGGTTTCGTAAAAGATTACGTCTATGTGTCTCCCTTTCCAACGACACTGATTTAACTGCGGAACCGCATATCCATCGCCATAGCAGCAGTGAATCAAGCTAAGGGTATTAAAGTGCGGGACGAAGTCGAATCGGATGATTAGGTTTGGGACACCTTGTAGAATAATTGTTGAAAATGACCACTTTCATCAAAAATCCGAATAATAGGCGTATTTTGAATTGTATTAAATCCATCCTTTTTAATTATATTAACAACACGAAATTGAACTAATTGTATTAAATGACCTCATAAATAAAAATTTGAAGATTTTGCTTGTGAGGTTTCGTAGAAGACTACGTATATTTATCTCTCCTTCTAACAACACTGGTTGAACTGATCGCAGCCATAGCAGCAGTGAATCAAGCCACGCTTGCATAAGTGTAGGATGAATTTAAATACTGCATGCACATATGGCATGCATTTCAAGGAGGGCATATTGAGCATCTATAACTTGGTATGTAACAAAATTTGATGCATAACGCTGTAAAATAAAATTATTCTTAATTTTGTATGTATAATATTTTACAAAATAAAAGTAATTTAAATCGGATGATTGTTTTTGGGACCCCTGTACAATAATTGTTCAAAATTGTCAAAAATGTGAATTCTTTATCTTTTCGCAAATACAAAGCGTATTTTGAATATTATTAAATCCATCCGTGTTAATTGTATTAACAAGACGAAATTGAACTAATTGTTTTAAATGACCCATAAATAAAAATTTGAAGAGTTTAAGTTAGGCGACCTAGTAGGTCATTTCACAGGCCCTCTGTGTCCTCTCCGTCTTTAAGAAAGCGAGTTTTTTAAAAAATCGCCTGCACTTTGGTTAAAATGTGCAGGAGCCCCGTTGTGCATGAACCGAATCTGCAGTCGGCAAATGAATTTTTTAAAAATTTTCTATAAAGTCAATCGCTCATCAAGTATAACTGAACCAACAATAAAGTCCCTAATTATTCCTCCCCTAATGTTCAGAGAAAAATAATGTTGATGCCGTGATTGAATAATAGAATAGGTACTTTCGTCTTGTTAAAGGTGTAAATTATAAAAGTTTATTATACTATTTTTAGTGAACCAGCTTCATTGGTAACCAAAATTAATGATGAAGAGTTGGGCTCAAGTGGACATTTTGTACTGGAAATTTAGCTTCAGTAAGATGCTGTTGGACATGGTATGAGCGATGCGATGGTCTTGCGTTTCACACCTTCTACCAAACTAAGTTGTCTGGTACTGCTAGCGAGATCTTTTTTAACTTATTCCAGCACCCGTCCCCCCCAAAGGTAGGAGTTCGTATTCTAAAAACTCTGTCAATACCGGTTCTGCGTCTTGTTTCTATTAAATGTGCTTGTAGTTTGAAATAGTTTTTCATCCAGCAACCGACAAACGCATTGCATTATAATTAATAAGACCATACATCAAATGTATGTCTACCATTTCTTCATTTGAAAAACTTGGCATGTTTAAAAAATTAGAAGAATAAAGAAAGAACTAAGAGAAAAGGAATAACTAATAGACTTGAAACACTTAAAAATCACCAACAATGAATTAAAAGGAGCATTGACATTATTTTATTTAAAAAAAAACTGTTCTATTAGGTGAACTATATGGGAGACGCTAAGGAATAGTCATAAATATGTGAAACAAGCGTTTCAGGGAACGGCGTACTAGTAAGAGGAAGAGCACTGCGACAGTACATCGTTAGCAGCCTAATCTAATTAGTGATCATCGATATAGTGGGTTCGTTTCTAGAAACAGAAGCAAGAAATTTTGATGGCGATGGACTAGGCAAGTATGATAGCTGAAAAATAGCGAAAGAGCGCTTAGCTGTTTCCCAATTTTATTGGTATAATAGCATCCCGACCAAGTACATCAGTTTGTCTATTATTGAAAATACAGAAGACCAACACCACTGCTCTTCATCCGTAATCAGATGGAATGACGAAGCGCATAAAACAAATCATGGAGAAATATTTGTTGAAAGTAATTTTAGACCACCAGATATTGTGTAATTCTAGATGAACTATTTACATAAGAAAGTTCTCAGAAATATTCAGATTGCTAGCAATCGAATGAAGGTCCAGTATGATGTAAATTTTGAGACCGATGAATCACAACTCCATGACTTCACGTGGTTGCATCAGACGTAGCGACACTTAGATCTATCACCCAAACAAGAATGATCATGATAATATATTGGATTATTAAGCTACCCGAAGGAAAACCTAAAGTGGTACACATAAATTGGTTATCTTCGTACACAATCAGAAGTAAAAAGAACGACGAAGTATACAGAGGTGGAGAAATTGTAAGCTATTTTCAGATTTAATTCTATTATAGATTTCGTGAAGGGCGAGTTGCGTTACCATTAAACAGCACATACATTTTTTTGACACTTCAGAAGAGCACTCTTTGGTTTATCCTTTTGGTATAGACCTGCGACATCTTGTTGTATTTTTGAGGAATTTATAAGATGATACGGCGATGAAGAATAGATACAGAAGCATGAATCAGAGGTCCAAAAGGAATGTGATTTACAATTGCGTCACCTCTAAGGTATCCGAAACATCTATTATTTCGTTCCAAAAGCATAGTAACATCAGAAGAAATATTACGAAAAGCTGCGAAGGACGTGGTGGTACTTGAGTGTAACGGAAAGTTGGCCAAGTTGCTCCAAGTATAGATCAGACTAACATAACTTGTGCGCCATAGGATAGAGGTAGTACTTCGAGGCACGACCAATCAGGTCGTGATGTGAAGTTGGAAACCGAAAGAAGTTAAGTCAAGAACGACAATCAACAATCGAGATAACAGCATCCAAGTTGCAAATACTTTATACAAGGTATAAAAAATTTTTATACTTGATGTATCAATACAAAAGAAAGGTTGACGTCTGTCGATGAAATCTTTATTAATTATTAAAATATACAGTTTAGGAATTTACTTCGCAAAGATAGTGTCATCTAAATGTAAACCATCACGCTCACGGCATTCATTTAAACGAGTAGCAAAGTTTCTCATAACGGCTCGGCATGTAGACTCCGGAATGGCTGTTATTTTGTAACTGATGTTTTCTTTCAATACGCCAGTGAAGTCGCATTAGTGACGTACACTTTGGATTTGAGATATCCCCACGAGAAGAAATCCATAAGGCTCAAATCAGGACTGCGTGGGCGCCAACTGATGTCACCTCTCCTAAAGATCACTTTGCGAGGAAAAATTTCACGAACACGTGACAGAGATGTATTTGACGTGTATAACATGGCTCCAAAACCATGTTTTTGGTGATACCTAGGACAGTTTTGCAGTTCAGAGAGAAGACGTCGTCTAATACCTTCACATAACGTTCTAAATTCACTGTAACTATGCACCCTATCCCATCTACGAAAAAATACGGGCCGATGATTCCTCGCGTCGACATTGTAGCCTATACAGTTACTTTAGGCGAATGTAGGGAGTTTCTGATGCTTGCGTTTCGGATTTGTTGCACTCCAGTAACGGCAATTCTGCCTGGCCACATGCCCATTGAAGTAAAATTGAGCCTCATCCGAAAACAAGATGTTGTTAAATGGCAAAAGCGCTCATTTACTTGGTTTACGAATTGAAGTCTAAGACCGGAATGCTGGGGCTTTAATTCTTGCACCAATTGGATTTTGTAGGGATGCAGTTTGAGATATTTGCGCAAAATGCGGCGTAGTGATGCTCTATGCACATTTAAAGCACTTGCGCGTTTACGAATATAAAGATTCGGATCGCCACGAATAGGCTAATTTACTCTTTTCACGGATTCATCAGTTCTCACTCACCTTGGTTGTCCGGATTTCGGTTTGTCCAGTGTTGAACTAATCTCTTCAAACTTTACAACCCATTTTTGAATGAGGGGAATACTTGGTACATCTTTTACGTTACATAAATGTAATATTCTGAATTCTTACAAGCCAGCCAATGGATTGATCCACCCTCCACACCTTTCAGATTTGTTGCAAATATAAACTTTCTATTGAGACCTCTTGTATAAATTAGAAATAAATGAATACGTATAGAATTATAATTAATTCTATATTGTAAATACATTAGAGAGTTGAAATAAGAGATTAAATAATTTATAAGTTCTTTTACAATATGGTAAAGATTCTGGAGGTTTTATCTAATAAAATTCTAAAAACACCTCTGAAACTCTGTTGGCTTTTACCTATAAATATTTAAGAAATATATTTAATGTATTTTTTTAAACGTATTTATACAATATCGATAAATTATAAATATAATTTAACGCTTTAACAAGTAACTGTTTGTATTTAATAACAACGTCCTTTTAGTTGGTGTCTACAACAGAGTAAAAGCGGGCGTTGGGCGTTATTTTCCGCAGTCTCTTGAATATTAATTACATAATTTAGCTATTGTTCCTGATAGAAATTCATTTATCAATGCCTTTGCCAAAATTTTGAACCACCACGCAATCATTTTTACGTGAACAGTTTCCTAAAACAGAAATAATACGTCATTTTCTATGAATGGGAACACTTTTTGAGGTTTGATGTTATATGTGTTGCTTCACTAAATTCTGTCGGAAGAAGATTCAAAAATAAAACAAAAGTATAACAATATAAAGTGACTATGAGCAAATTTGCATGTATATATTTTTAAAATGCAACAGGAAAAACACTACATAAATAATAAGTATTTTGTGATTGCAATGAGGATTGGGGAAAGATTTAATTAAAAATCAATATTTATGAATATGAATTCCTCATTATTGGAAATTCAAATAAAATTGATTTTAAAGTAAATTAACAATAAATTTATTATGTGCATCGCATTAAAATTTATACGGTAAAAGTCGCTAGGCTTAAATAACGTAAGAATTTATAAATAGGAGCCCATTGTTTAGGAAACCTTTTATAATATTAAATTATTGCACCTTAGACAAAAATTGAAATATACTTTTCATATATTGTATAAAAATAAGCTCATATTTTATTAAAATATCAAGATGAAAGTGAAAAGTTACAGAAGTTTTATTAGAAGAGTAGTTACGAGCGAGACTTCTTTGTATGCATTTACACTTCAAAGTGAGACATTTAAATTTACGTAAATATCTAAAATAAATGCAATATGGGTTATTTTTGAATAGGGAAGAAATACAGGATCTTTAACAATGGGCTTTCTCCTACTTGAAGCAGTTTACTACATTTATTGTTACAAAATATACATTATAGCATTTAGAAAATGCAATTTTTAAGAACTAAAAATTGTTTTTATTTGAAAAATATTTTATTGCACTTTGGGCTAAAGTTAATGTTTTAATTTTACTTAGTTTATTTATGTGTGAAAACTTTATGCTGAGCAGTTGGTGTTGAAAACGATTGGCTGCACTTGGGTCCAATCGAAGATAAGGTTTATTGACCCGGAATCCTTTTATTTTTAATCGCTTTAGTAATTTAAATATTTATACCCGTTATACTGAAATACCTTTATTAATTCTTTTGGAATCGTTAATTTTTCTACCTGAAAATTGTTAACAATTATTTTTGTTGCATGCGTTGTTTGTCAATTACGACAACTGCTGCCTTTTATAACTTGCGAACTGAATTTACTTAGCACTAGACAATTAAAATTAAGCTTGTTATGTATGAACGCACGTGGCAAAAATCTGTTGGCAAAATGCGATATTTTACGTAGGACCTTATTTTTATACGCTATTTTGGTTATCAAGACAACGAAGTTTGCTTTTCAGAACAACCAGTCATATTTTTCCCTTTTTAAATTTACTCTGTACTTGGTTTTCATTAAAATTCGCACAATCACTAGATTCTGATTCTTTTATAAATTGAATAATTGAAAAGGAAATTGAGATGAATATATACTTTGAGTGACATACACTATGGTCACTCTGCGTAGATGTAAGTAGGAAATGTGGTGAACAGATGTGTATAATAAACGTGAATGAAAATGGGCACTTCTATAAAATTCAAGGAAACGTAATTGAAACCAGTAATACGACAGGTTTCGTTTTAAAAATAAATCTCCAGCTAATAATTTTCAAATATTATTTCAATTTCGTTGATGGAAAAATGAATAGGGCCAAATAAGGACTATGATCTATTAAAAGAGAGTCGTAAAGCATTTTTAAAATAGCTGCGTAATAAGCTTCCGTGAAAGTCTTGTCCTTTAAAAAGTTATTCAAACTTATTCTTCAAAAATCGTTTTAGTTGGGCCACTTTAACATTTTGGTAAGTTGGCATTTCACTTTTTAGATCATACAGATGGAACAATTTTTTACTATCAGTTACTAATCCAGACATTTGCATCAAATTTGTTTAAAACGAACAAAAAATTATCAAGCTGATTCATTACAGTTTTTGATGTAGATCTTCTGGAATCTAGCACACAGAAAGTGCACTCAATGTCAAACGATTAGTTACAACTGTTTAAGCTGAACCGCATGAGATTATAACACGTTTATTATTTATAGCGATATACAAGGATTTCTTTTATTAATTTGCTGGGCAGCTGTCAATAATTGACGACGGTGACTTGTGGCCATCATCACGATTAGGCGATAATCTTCCCTCTTTAATCATTTAACCCATTCATAGATTGAGATTTCATTTGGCGCATTGTCCCCCTACACTTTTTCCAAATTTTGATTAAATTGGTAGATTTCCATTCAAGATTAGTTAAAATTTTACAATTGCAAGCACCCAAATTTCCATATTAGCAGAACATTAAAATAACAGTCCAAATTAAAGTCGAAAATTTAATTTTTATACATTATTTTTTACAGGGAACTATTTAGTATAACATGTATGTCATAATGTCATACATAGGTGTACGGTTTAAATATAGGGTGTCCGGAAAATAAGATACATATTTAACAACAGATACATCTTGGTGTGCACGACAAAAAACGTTTATAAACTATATGCCTAAACCGTATAGTTTTCAAAATCTTTGCAATTTTTAGTGCGGCCTATTTGCGACTTAATCTACTGTGTTGGATGAGGAAATGATCCGCCGCTATGAATGGATACACAGTAGCACATGATTTCTACAGGCGTGTCAATAAGCTGGTCGCTCAAAATTTACGACGTATGGAATATGGTATACTATATAAGGCATGAATTGGTAGATATAATTTTAATATCCGAGAAACAAGTGTGAACCTTGAAGGACGCGGACGCGGTAGACCGCAGAGCATAGTGGATTTTGAAGATACCCTCATACAGGTATAAGAGGAAGACTCTGGTGTAAGCGAGGTAAATAGGAATTTAGAGCAAAACTGTAAGTACTATTTAAAGAAGCGACTCGTTATATCTGTGTCATTTGAAATATTACTGATTATGCAGCGCGGGTTGATTTTTGTAGGTGGTTTCGACGGTTAAAGGTTTGGGAACCAGAATTTCCTACTCAAATATTATCTACAGACGAGTGTTGCTTCGCCAGAGATAGAATTTTAAATTTCCATAATGTACCTGTTTGGGCGGACTGATGCAAATCCGTAAATAATTAGCGAGAATTGTTTTCAGTAACGATTTTCTATAAATGTGTGGGCTGGAATTGTAGGTAACTACTTATTAGGTCAACATGTTCTACCTATACGTGTTAGCGGAAAAAATTACTTGCATATCCGGTAGCATACCTTTGAATGATCTTTTAAAACTTCGCGATAATATATGGTAATGAAATACCATCACATATCGCTAATGTTGGACGTAGATGCTTAAACGCAAAATTTCATAATTGGATTGAACGCGGAAGAGGTATTGCATAGCCTGCTCGCAGACCTGATTCAAATACTCCCGATTTCTTTTTTTGGACTTATATGAAAAGCCCTTTTTATAGTGACAGATCGCTTCCGGATCAGGAAGATCTCCAGTAATGTAGTTTTACTGTCTAAGTCCGCTGAAAAATAGCTGTACTCGGATATGCACACGAAAGCTTTCGTCGACGTATAACGCGCGTATTCGTGCAAATGAATGGCATATTGAACACTTTACTGAAGTATACGTCTTCATTCACATGTAAGATAATGCATATTTCTTTTAAACTGGATCTACAGGATCTGCTAAAAGTAATTTCTTTCCACTGACATTCGTACATTACGGTTTTATATACGTATTCCACATATTTGCATTGTGTGTAACTTTTACATAATTTAGTATATAAACACGAATGTTAAAGTCTTTTGTCCGTAATTCATTTTATTCTATGTTTACAATTTATTGTTTCCATAACTGACATAAAACAATGTTAACTCATGGTAAACTTTTTCTATAAACTATTTCTTCTATAATTAACTTTCAATATAAATTTATATGACAATAGACAAATTGAAACACATAATTTTAAAAATAGTAGCTTTAAATTGTTACTACAATAACCTTACACAGCTGATTAATTCATTAATAGTACAATAAACCGACTAGAGAACGGTAATATTACAATAAATAAATAAAACAATGTTTTCCTTTATAAATGCAACGCCCGGTTGAATGTAGGTCATTGCAAGCTTGAATTTGTAATCAATTTCTAGGCGAAAACTTATAAAATATTTTTCTGAATTAGACCAAACCTTTTTATATATTTGTATTCATTAAGAGCACGTATACACGTGTGTTGAATAATGCTCTTATATGCTGGATACCCTGTAAAATGTGATTAAATAACTTCAAACATTCCCTAATGAGTTTGAGATAGTGATAGAAGAAGAACACTACATAATGGATGTGCAATTCACCCTAAGGAACAGTTTTTAGTAGTTAATTCATACACTCTAAATTAATTTAAATTGACTTTAACAAACTTATTTAAAAGGTTATATTATGAGTATCTTAACTTCCACTGAATTTATCAACCATCTGAAGTTACCTTATTGGTGCGGAACATTCGGAAGTCTTTAGCGATGTAATGGGTTAGGTGGTACTCCTCTGGCACATCGAACAGATTTATATATTTCTCAGTGATAATCCCAAATCGAATAAGTTGACATGAATTCAATAAATAACTGTCCGCTTTTCTTGAGTTCTTATTTTTCTAATTCAACATGGCTCGCTTTTTATTTATATTCTCCCTATTCAAGTTTTGCATTTCTCACAGCGTCTGGAGCTAACTTTGAGTTTTTCTTTGGGAAATTTCGTTATTCAGTAGATTACATCAATAATCCTTTTTGGAACTTTATACGGACCTTCCCAAGATCTTTGCAATTTTGGAGATAGGCCAGATAGGTCATTGCTGAAGGCTGGTACAACCAAACCAGATCATAAGGTTGAAATCCCCCGGTTTTGGAACTTACATCACATTTGAATTTTGTTCAATCACTGGAAATCTGAATACTAGTGCGAATTCTTTCGTGAATTGAGTTTAGTTTCTGTCGAAAACTTTCGGCATATAGACTTCCAGAAACATTCGCCTCTCCAAACTCTAAATCATATGGTTGTCTAACTTGACGTCCAAAAAACAGTCTAGCTAGGGTTTCTCCTATCGTTTCGTTTACCGCTGATCGATATGCCATCAAGAACAGATGTACTGATCCCAATCTCCTTAATGGTTTGAAACAATTTTTGAGAAATAGTTTCCCTTTGTTTGATTCGCGCATTCCACCATTCCACGTAACTGTAGATGAGAAGAAATTGTTCTGGCTTGCGCATTTTCAACAGCTAGCAGAGACCTTGGAATACGTCTGACTCAACATTTCTTCCTTGGTCTGAATAATTCTAAAGAAATTCTGAATCGGCTATACAATTATTTCACCTAGGTTTCGGCCACTGTTACTGCCTCTTGATTAGGTAAAGCGTATGCTTCAGCCCACTTACTAAAATAGTTCATTGCAATCAGGATGTACTTGTTTCCTGCTTCGGTTTCTGGAAATGGGGCAGCTATATCGACGGCTACTCTTTTAAATGGGCTACCCCTATTATATTGCCGCATGGGTACTTTTCGCTTGCTCAATGGAACACTCCCAGATACGCATATTACATATTTTCGGCACCACTCCTTAACATGCTCCTTACAGTTTATCTAATAAAATCTTTTATGGAGCTTTTCCAGAATTTTCTTCACCCCCATATGCCATCATGATGGACCATCATGCCGTTATCTCAGAATTTCCACTACTCTACTTTTCGTAATCACTAGCTGCATTCATCTTTCACTTCCATCATCGTTTTCCAGGTTTCTTTCCAAAAGGACGTCTTGAATCTGCAAGGAATCTCATTATTAGGAATATATTTTAACAACGGATTTCAATGGGACCACTTCCTCCCAACCATTCTTCCATTTTAATAGTACCTTCAGGTCTAGTTCGCTTTCTTAATCTTGCTTGACATTACGTAGTCACCAGTCATCGTTACTTACAGTAGTATGGTTGATAAGATGTTCTTCAACTTTTGACACCAACCGAATACAATGTTTGCGATCTAAATGAGCAAATCGTTTTAACAAGGCGTCAGTATTTCGGCAGTTTATTTCGGCACGGTGTTCTTGATGGTTTGTGTCATCAGTGCGACTGTTCCTTGATTCTGAGCAATTTCTCTGCATATACCACTTTTTTTCACATTTCCAACATCATAATTTTTGTCCGGTTGATTTTTTTGTCTTAAGTAGTCTCAATAATATTTCTTCCAGACCCTTAACGTAATCTTTGACTTCTTTGACTGCACATACGCAAGTGTGGCCCTTTTATGCTTATTTGGCCGCTTCAAGTTCCAGTGCATGAATCAATATACTAGCAAGGTTTGGTTTCGCAGACGTGCTAATCTAAGTGCATGTTTTGTTTCAGAATTTCTAACGCCATTCACAAATGTTTGCACCTCAACTTTTTGGAGCCGTTGGATATGTTAATCATACAAACCGTGCAATTTCAGTTTCGAAATTTTGGGGGTTCTCTCCAATTTTCTGCAGTCGGTCCCTTAACTGGGCACAGATGTTTATCTCCATATTGCATTTCCAATCGTGAAACAAGGTGATCGAAATTATTCTGCATATCGTCTGGTATAGTTTTTAGAATATCTAAAGCATCCCCACGTAGAGCCACTATTAACGTAATTGTTTTTTCTTCAACTGTCCATCCATATGATATTGCAACTGCCACGAACTGTTTATGGTAATTGGCCTAAAATGTCTTCGCGTCATACGTCGGTGCTTCAAGGTGTCTTATGGTGCTTAGTATGCCATTGTAAACAACAGAAAATCGATCAACTTGCCGTACATTTACTTCTGTTGATTGTTCATGAGGAACAGAGAGCGCTTCCTTCTTAGGCATGCTGGCATCTTTATTTACGCGAGGAAGGTAATCTTTTGGTATAGTTCATTACACTTTTTGGTTACCTGTTCATATTTGGTTGACGTGATTTTGGTAACGTCTCCTATTTCTTTTGTTAGGTCTCCAAGTTTAATTTGGCTTAATTTAAATTTTTCTTTTAATGCGTTTTGACTTAATTTAATTTCCTCTTGTAATTTGTAATTTTTCTCTTAATGTATTTTGGCCTGACTTGATTTCATCATTATAGTTTATTTTCATTTGCATCAATTGCATCACCATTTCCTCTTTTAATTTTCTTGCAATATATTTTTGATTGGTATTCGTTTTATCCTGCATTTCTTTCAACATTTCCATCAGCGCTTCCATATTTTGTTTTTCGCCGCTTCTTGCCTTTGGCATCTAGAAATAATTAACACTCGTTTTTTATTATTAATAGTCCGTGAGTTCACATCTTTAATAACAAATTTGACACCTGACACCAATTTAACGAAACTAGTTAATTGCTTAAAATTCTTTATTTATATTCACTAATGTTTGGATTAGTTGTTTACACTTATTTACTTAAATATTTATTTCACAGTACTCTAATAATAAACGTTTATATTTCAATTTAGTATAATAATACTTAACAAGGCAAGATTCTAATTAAAACTAAAACTAGGGAAATTTAATCTGCTACTTATACAGAAAAGGGAAATTCCAGAATATTAAGGAAAACTTAAGATTAGTAAAAATATTATTCATAATAATGATGTAATAAATTGCAATGCCATTACTTAATGCTGATCTTGAATTTAATTAGACACATATCGGTTACAGTAATGAGTTATTTGTGATTATATCATACATCTTAGTTATAAGGTACCACCTAGGTTGTTCCAGAATATTCTATTGAAATGTTTCTAATTTTGTTACAATAACAATAATATTCTCATTTGAGGCGATGCTGATTTCTAAATTCTTACTGTAATACATATAATAAAGGTTTAAATAATTTACAATTAATATTTTTGTCTATATATCCTACGATATACATATACTAAAATATCAAACTACTCCTTCTCTGCTAGAATTAATAGGCATATCCTCCAATGCGTACTTCTGAACGTAACTATTATATTTTTTCCAAGTAAAGTTGTTATTGTTTTATCCAAAGAACACGATAGGTTACCTTTTAGTAGGTTTTAAATTGTTGTTTTAATTCAGATCTTAGCTACTTGTGTATAATACTGACGGCTTGTAAGAAAACGTTGAAAGTTTTAAGGTACCTACTCGCAATAAAAGCAGGTAAAGGGAAACGATCATTGTCCATTATATAGAACGAATCTTTGGAAGTATTTAACAAAATCATGTAATAATATTTAACAGGTAATAGCTTAATTACTACGGTAGATTAAGATTTTTAGTAACAAATTGTGTTCAAATGATCGTTTAGGATCAATTTTAATAAGATCACAGACGGCACAGCAGTGAGCAACTAGCTACAGTTCTGTTTGTATTGTACAGGTATGCTTGTAGGAAGAGAAATAACACAGAATCCATTTGACCATATTTCAGAAAGCCTAAAATGATATTTCTGTAGGATATTTTGAAAGGTACCATTAAAAATGGCTGAAGGCTAACATAGAGAAGACAAATTTTTTCGGATTAGGGATTAATGCAGTTTAATAAATTTCCTATTTGAACTTAAAGCGTTATTTTCGATTAACAAATTTCTAAAAGGTCCGGATGTTTCAGTCTCAATTTGTCATATTGCATTCTAATAGAACTTAAAATACACTTTTTTACAATTTTATCCGGTGTATTTAAGCATCAGAAATAAAACATAAAGAATGTGAAATTGCTTCGTTGATTGAAAGCTAGCAGATAAAAACTGATCTTATGTTTATTAAAGTATAGTAAGGAAATTAAATTACAGAGGCTTAATACAGTCATAAATTAGTTGCAAAACACAAGCAAGTGAAATTGATTAAACTTTTTTTCCTACAGGAAAATTAATATCTACTTTATCTTTAAAGATTACCAGACAAATTTTCTCTTTGAACATTGCGTATAAATTGAAATTTTTTCAGAAATTTTAGTTTCAAAATTGAATTAAATTAATAGGGCAAAAGCTTTCATTTAAAAATTACAATTAGCTATAGTGGTGGCACATTATTTTAGATTTTTAAAAAAAACTGAAAATTTAGGTTACAAAGGGATTTAACCAGTGATTGTTAAATTTCTTCACGTCGTCGGATCTAAAGTCCCCGCCATTTTTTGAAGTGACCGCTGAAATCAACAGAAATTACCTCTCCGTCATGTTTTATTTTTTGTTCTTTGGAGTAAAATCAATATCATGGAGTAGCATTTTAATAAATCTGAATGTTGCAAAAACAATCGTGCGGTTGTAAACATCATTTAACATAAATTGGGCCTCGTTATTGAAATTAGTTGCTTTGCTAAAATTCATATTAGGAATTCTTCATGGACTTCATCTATTCCAAGAAAGAAAATAACAGGCTACACATTCTTGCACTTTATTCTCTGCCACCGTTGTTCCATGAAAGGTCTACGTCAATATCTATAATAAAAATCTGGTGTGAGACAACACAAGATTTTCTCTTACACATTTTAAATTTAATTTGAATATATTGATGTAAGTGACTTTCCTATACACCGAAATTGTAAACTCTAAAATTAATTTAAAAGCATAAAT